>VYZX01010779.1:0-19337 GCA_013401335.1 Brachypteracias leptosomus
CAGACAGACCCACTACAATAAATGAGCAGGGAAACTGCATGTACCCTTTTGCTTTCCAGGAGCAAAACAAAATTGCTGGTACAGTAGTGTTAAAGATGTTATAGCATCACTAGGGAAATCTGAAAACATGCACTTGGAAAAACTAGTGTAAGTGAATAAGGTATGTGGCAGTCTCTAAAATTATTCATTCCTTTAATAACTCTGAGTCACGGCACTTAGAAGAAGAGACACTAATTAGATATAGAGCTGAAAACAGGGGTCTAAAATGACTGCCAAAACCAGAACTTCCTATCTTAGCATTCAGCCTCTACCAATTCCCCTTATGCAGGAAAAAGAATTGCCAGCTTTTTGTGAAAAAGGAAGTGTACACTGATGGCTTTTCCTTGATGCTGAGGTGAATCTGACAGAACTGAGTGTTTTCAGGATCCCTATGAGAGACTGCATTACTTAGTGATTTGTCCAAGTTCAGTTCTGTTTGGTTCATACATATGAGAAAATGTATTTAGCTATAGATAAGAATGAAGCAGTTTTTGAAAAGAGGCATTGTTAAATCTTTCTTTAATTGTGTGTGTGTCTTTTTGTTATCAGAAAGGATATAGTTGAAAACTACAGTAAAGTCTCTGTTCTTGTAAGAGACTAATACCATATGTCATAAAATGTTTTACTGTTAGCATGAACATGGCATCATTCTACACCACCGGAATCACTTCCAGAACACTCCAGGCTTCCCCATTTTATATCTACATTTCTCCTAGGTGCAGCTTCCACATTAGATAAACACTGAGGGATAATTTGGGACCCAGCTGTGTTAGTTTCCCTTGGGTTTGGGATGTTAATGGTAGTGTAATTGTTGAATGGGATATAGTTATCGAAGCAGCTTCTCAAAGGGTAAATTAACCCTTCATCTGAGTGCTCTGGGAGTTGGTGTTGGTGTGCTTGCTTGCTTATACCAGAATTCTGGAGATTGGATTATGTCAATAATGTTTCAATTTAATAGCTGCATATTGAAGGAATATTCATGAAACTGTTTCTTGAAGTCACGGCCAGTTTTGTACTAAAAAGCTGAATGTCCTTCTGAAAGCTGTTCTGCCAAGGATTTTCAGCAGGCCTTAATTTTAACATTTTCCTGTAGCTCATGCTGTTTCATGTTTCAGAAGTAAACTGGTTATTTCAGGTCATGAGTAAGCTTAAATTAGGTGTTGTTACTTTTTCAAAGTATGGGTTAGTACTGGGTTAGATGTGTGGGCTTGTGGGGGATGTGTTACCTGCCATCTCCTTGCTTTTCCAAGATTTAAACCAAAGCAAACAAAACAAAGAAAAAACAACAGCAACAACAAAAGCAAAACAAAGAAAAAAAAGTGCAGGAGTTGGGTACTACCAATGCTTTACAGTCATCTGGGTGATTTGTGGGTAAGGATGATTTATCAAATATCCTACATTTAAGTATTTTATACAACTGAATAACAGAAAACACAAACAGGACAAACTCCAAAACAAAAGGCATAATATGCTGTCAAATAGTGTTGACTTTAAAGGATTTTATTTACAAGATACTTTTTTTTTTGACATCTGCTTTTATTTATAGGCTCCCTGTAAAGTATTAAATTCCCTAAATGAAGAATGTGCAATAAGTTTCATTTTAGGTGGAACCTGCTTCTTGGCTGGCCACTCATAGTCATGGAGTCTAAGTGTTGCTAGGGGAAACAAATTTTTGTTGCTGATGTAATTACTGCTCTAGAGTATACAGAGGTTTATTCCAGTGCTATAAGAAATAAGAATATAATCTGCTTGATGAGCGTTTACCCACCAGTCATACTACTGCCATAACAGACTGCAATTGCTCTGTCTTCTGCATGCCGCTTCCTTTGACAGAGCTGCCATTCATAGTCTTGGTTCCAGGTGATGTTCTTTAAACTCCTTTCTGCTCTCCTGCTCAGACTACAGTCTTCCTAATGTTTTTTTTTTAAATTATTATTTTTTTTTTTTTAAATGACTAATAACCTGAAACACATTCTCCCTGTTCTAGTTTTCATGGTATGCACAGCCTGTGGAGTTAGTTCATATCAATGTGCACCTCATACACTTTTCCTCACGAGTCCAGGCAAAGAAACATGAAATTTCTTGTTCAGCTGGGGGGGGGAAAAAAGTCTGTGTAGAGCATCAAAACAAAGTGGGTTTTTTAAGTTGAGTATTTCTCAAGGAAAATACTGGTATGCATTCAATCATTCTAAAAGTTGTGTAGAAATCGAGTGCTACAGTTGAGACAGTCATGCTGGATGTGAGCTCACTGAGGTCAAAGAGAAAGCCCGTAGTTGGTTGAAGATAACTCCACTGAGTGTAGCAGGGTGCTAATACTAATCCAAGTGCAACTTTTAATTGCACCACATTGTTCTTCCTGAAGACCCTATTGTTGGTACAGACTAGAAGGCATGGATTTAACTTTCACTGCTTTTTCAGGGCTTGTTATGCTATGATGACATGGCATGCAGAAGGTTGTGTCCCCTGTTTTCTAGTATCTTACTAGGTCCAGCTTGGAGATCTGGTAGAGGAGGAGGCCATGTTCAGAGTTGGGTGCAGGGGGTGTCTGAAATAACAACATAGGGAAGTAGTATCCTTTCCCTGATTTTAGTGGATTAAGTTTGGAAAGGTTTGAGTAGGGTGGTTATCTTTCACTATTGCTAGGGATGTACCGTCTGAGTGGTTAATTTGTTTAAGGACAAATGTGAGCTGGGAAAGGCTTTAAATATGGAAAGTTTTGACTGGCCTGTGTGTGGATCAACTGAGGTACCTCATTGCTTATTCACATAATGTGTGTGATGAAAGTCTGATGGGGCCAGTGCAGTTCCAAAATGGGAACCAGGACTAGACAAATGAAGGAGAATTTTTAAAAATACAGTAAGAATAAATTAATCTTTTTCCTGCACTAGTCTTCTTCAGAGGTTCCATGTTAGACATGATCTTCAGTGATTGCTTAGGTCCTGGCTTGAACTATTAAGTCCTTGGGAACCTGTGGTGCACAGCTTGCAAATTACTTTTATGTGGCTTTCTCTGCTATCTAATTGGGTTGAGCTTTTATTTCATCTTTTAGTGGTGATAAGTGTATGCAGGATCATTCAGGAGAGTCTGGACACAGTGCTGGTGCTAATAATACTTCTTCCTTTTGTTTTTTATTTTTAATGCAGACCAATGAGTGGAATAAAAATGATGATCGGCTGCTGCAGGCGGTGGAGAATGGCGATCCTGAGAAAGTGGCTTCATTGCTGGGTAAAAAGGGAGCCAGTGCCACCAAGCAAGACAGTGAGGGCAAAACTGCGTAAGTCCAACTTAACTTGTGATTTAAGCACAAGGAAGGGGGGAAAAAAACCCCAACCTGGGATGTGTATGCCATTTAGATGAAGTAAGCTGCCACTTAGGCAGGAAGGCCAACTGTATCCTGGGCTGCATCAAAAGAAGTCTGGCCAGCAGGTTGAGGGAGGTGATTCTGCCCCTCTACTCCACTCTGGTGAGACTTCACCTGGAGTACTACATCCAGTTCTGGAGCCTTCAGCACAAGAAGGACATGGACCTGTTGGAAAGAGTCCAAAGGAGGGCTACAAAAATTATTAGAAGGCTGGAACAGCTCTCCCGTGAAGACAGGCTGAGAGAATTGGGCTTGTTCAGCCTGCAGAAGAGAAGGCTCAGGGGAGACCTTATTGGGGCCTTTCAGTATCTAAAGGGGGCCTACATAAAGGCTGGGGAGGAACTTTTTGCAAAGCCCTGTAGTGATAGGACAAGGGGTAATGCTTTCAAACTGGAAGAGGGTAGGTTTAGTTTGGAAATTAGAAAGAAATTCTTTACTCTAAGGGTGGCGAGCCACTGGAACAGGTTGTCCAGGGAGGTTGTGGATGCACCATCCCTGGAGGTGTTCAAGGCCAGGCTGGATGGGGCTTTGAGCAACATGGTCTTGTGGGAGGTGTCCCTGCCATGGCAGAGGGTTTGGAATTAGATGATCTTTGAGGTCCCTTCCAACCCAAACCATTCTATGATTCTATAATGGTTCTATGAATGAAGAACCATAGGCCATCCTAAAAAGGAAGTTTTCTTTTTCATCTGAAGCACAATACATTCTGGAAAGCTCCTTTCTGGTAGTCTGTATTTGTAATTCTACATTTAAAATGCTATTTCGGAATCACAAATCCACTGAGGTACCTTGAAGCTGGATTGCTGGGTAGATAGGGGCCATTTTAGGATAGGGTATTCTGGGACTCGGAATTTCACAGTGCCCTGCAGACAGCACACACCAAAAGGCATTCATCTTTGGGGCTATTTTTTCCCATGGACATTAGTTTAACAACGTACAAATTAAAATAAATTTTCTTTCTAATGCATTAGTTAGACCTGAAACTATGGTGACTGAGTTTTAAAATCTTGCAGATGCTAATGATTCGTGCAACTGTTCCGTTTTGATTGAAGTTTGGCAATGAAGGTTTTGCGTGAACGAGATCCTCTTGTAGTCTCAATATATTTCATACATAACACTTTCTTCTTCTGTTCTTCCTCTTGTTCTCCTGTGAACATTCTGAATTGCAGAAAAGATTCCAGTCAGAATATTACATCCAAGACACTGCTATGGTTAAACTTTTGTTATGATATAGAAAGGTGATTAAATATATAAGTGAGAAATAGGCATCCCATGACAGAGCCAAAGCCTTCATAAAATTCTGGATAGATAGGGAGAAAGGTAAACAATTTCTAGTGTTGGGAGAAGGCAGCACAAGGCACTTCAGACCAAATAATAAGTAACCTCTGGGTTACATTTATGGAGTCACAATCTGCTTCTTGCTTGGTCCGTTTGTTTCTTGCATATACTCTTTCTCTGCTGCTCTGAGGAAATTGAATGATGGCCATGACTCATAATGACCTGCAACTTGTTACTGCATAAGTCAGCATCTTCTAATTACTTCAAGTGGCCTTTCTCCATACTTTAAGATGTTTTTAATTTTAAAGAGTTGCATACACGTGTTTCTCTTTTGAACATAATCTAAGCATGACTTCCATTGGGTATTCCAAATTACAGCTATGTTTAGCATCTGATGTCAACATAAGAGCTAGGTTCTTAAGCTAGGTTTTACACTGTTCTAGTGTAACACCTGATTTGCAGGCTTCATGTATAATTTGATACTCTGAATTTTCTAGGGAACCGACCAAGACAGAAGTTATCAGTGAGTACATACAAGCCCCTTAACTCTTAAGAAATAGGTTTGTTGTAATTGTAGGGATCTGGTGCAATTATTTTCAGCTTTACAGAGATACACTACAAAAAAAACCCTTTTTCCAATTTATTTGAAACTACAAAGAAGTCAGTGACCATGTGTCTGTACTAAGCATGCCTAACTGAAAATGCAGATACAAGTACTTCTTTTAATTGCTTGGAACAAATGTGAATTAATGCTATGAAGATCTCTGCTTCTGCTTGTTCTGTATGCTCATTTAGGTGTAATTTACTTTTATAGTTATTTCTGTGTAGTGGTTTAAAAGAAAGCTGGAGAGAAAATGAAGAAAAATAGTATTGTTGTGATACAGAAATACAGTGTGTCAATGCTCATTCTGTTACCAGTGCTTTGGGAAACAGCAGACCTGCTCAGGTTATTTCTGTCTCAGTTTTGAAAGATAGAGACTGACAGGTGTAGAAGCAAAGACACAGATCTGGAGAGACAGAGCTACCAAAGAGTATCATGACACAGAAATGTTCTCCAGTATGGCTTATTAATAATGGTCAGTGTCTTGCTTGCTTTTTCCCCACTTCAGAGTCATTTCAGTGTATGCAAAATGAAGTACAGCCATCATTTCTGTATAGATAGGTTTGTTTCTCCTGTGTTTTCCATGTGATGCAAGGGCTTCATTCCTGCACAGTGATTCTGGGTGCCTACCATTGCTGGTTTGCCCTATCTCAGAAGCTCTGTAGCCCAGCACTGAGTTCTGTTAGTGTCCCACAGAGGCATGGTACTAGTTTGTCAGCTACCTCATCTGGAATGTGGAAGAGTCTCATGCTGGGAAATCTGGAGAGGTCTTCTGGGGACAGCTGGCCACCACTGCTTTAGAAAGTGACCTGCAGTGCCATGTGGGAAGGGAGCTCTTTGGATGAGTGGTCTATTGATCCCTGTGAGTATATATTGATGCATTTGTTTATGTAATTAGGCTGAAGTTGACTAACCAGAAGAACATGATGGATTCAATTATATAATGACGTGCGTAACATGGTTAAAGACCTTGGAATGTGCTTGAAAGCAAAAAAGAAGAAACAATTACATGTTGCAGTACAAGTTTTTTAGATCTGTCATTTTCTGTTCCCTTAAGGTCTGACATGTTTCTTTTAAGATCCTTCCTTTTTCATTTTTTTTGTTAATAATCCTACAAATGAAATTCTTGATAAAGCCCAGATCTTTATTTGAAGTATAGTAATATAATACATTATTTTATACAGAAGGCAGAGAGGACTCTGATTTTTCATGCTTAAAGGTGTACTTCAAAGTTTTTGTTTTATAATCAAATGACTTCTTAATATAAAATGCTTTAACTGAGAGAAACAGAGACCAGAACTCGGGATTTTCTCTATTTGTCTTATTGAGTACTGTATGCATCGTGCCACTGAGTCCTACTATGACGTGCTCCAGCTCAGACTCAGTTTTGGATATAACCACCTAAATTTCATCTGTGTCCTCTTTTGCCTCTGCTCAATGGGTCCTTTTCTTTGTGGCTTGTCCACATGCAATAAAATACAGATGCTTAAATTAAAGAGGTCTAGGTACCAGCAAATTTCTTAGAGTTAACATTTACAGATTTTCATCAGGTGGTTTAACTCTCCAGCAGTACCTCTTAAAAATAAAAATATTGTCAGAGAAATTAAATTAGCTTTTAAAGACTTGCCTGACTTTCCACACCACCACCCTGCCTCTGACTTAGTCCATCCTACAAATAATAAATCAATTTTAAGGCCATGGAGCAAATCCACCTGTGGCATAAATTGACACATGTCCATTGTTGGTACCTCTTACACAGCACGCACTATTGCCAAACACACTTGTGGTAAAACCTATCTGGAAATTTGACTCTACCATAGTCTTATTCTGTCAGATAGGTTTGGTTTGGGGTTTTTTTGGTCCAGCTTCCCCTAAACAACAAAACAGTTCTTTCCAGTTTGGAATTTGATCATTTAAGTCCCACTTAAACTAACAAAAAGGAGTTTTCAAAGAGAGGCTTTTCAGGAGGGGATAGGATTCATTGGTGTACTGCTCTTCCCACAAAAGCAAGTGTTCAAATGGGCAGTTATTTAAAGAAGCTGCTGCTATTATTGAAGAGGTGTGGGGGGAAGGGGAGGGAATTTTGGAAAGGTTTCACAATGTATACATGGCCGCACTTCCTTGTCATAAAGTTATTTTGTCTATGTGCCAGTCCATCGCTGTTATGTTTGCATGCTTCTGCAAGGTACTGAACCAGAATTAAATGCTTATGATTATTAAATTCAACAATAGGTCTCTGTAAATTTTTTAAACTGCAATTGAATCAGCTGTTGTTTAATAAAATGAGTCTGGCAATGGTATAAAAAAGCTTTGGAAGCCTCCGAAAATGCCCTCTTAAAGGACTTTTACACAAATATTGTCAATAGCAGTTAGTAGAAATAAAATCTTTTCATTTGAACCAGAATGTCATGCCTTGGAGGCTTAACTGAAGACAAATTTTGGACAATATTCCAACCCCAAATACTTTATATTTCTCATGTATGTAGTATTTAATTTTCCTTCTTTTACATTTTATTGTATGAGGGGTTGAGGTGAGTAGCATGTGGGACATAACTACTCAAAAAGTAAATCAGGTTTTACTTGCCTTTGAGAGAGTATTTCCTTGTACATGATAATATTTATCTTAAAGCTATTGGAAGAATACAGGCTTACTACAGTTGTTATACTGTTCTAGCTGAGAAGGAAAACTATAGAAAATGGTTTAGACAGCTGATGTTCAAAATTGGAGAAGTCAGATCAGCCCAGTGCCTATGAAACGGAAGAATTGTAGTATCCTCCCTTTATTGATTACAGATTGTTATAAATCCTTTAGGAGAGCTTTGAAATTCAGGCAGTCTCTACATTATTTTCTTGTGCACATGTTGGGGGTCCTCAGTCTAACACCATGCTTTGGAAGATGATTCTTTTTGTGCAGACTCTGTGTCATCTCTTAAAATTGCCTAAACACTTAAGTAGAGAAGCTTACTAGAACACCATCTTTTGAAAATTCTACTAGGGCAGGAGCTGCAAGAAAGGTCTGGTGCCTGAGGATTGTGACCTCTCCAAGAGTGGAGTCGATTGGTGTTCCAATGACCTGATATGGTCCTCGATGGAAAATATTTTTAAATTTACTTTTATCATGGTATTTAATTTATGATGATCCAGATGGTCACAATAATGTTTAGTTTTCAGAGCATGGGCAAAATAAAGAAGACCGCAGTGGTCTCCACCTGTGTTTTATCTCTAGCCAACAGATGGCTGAAATCTGGTTCTCATTCAAAATTTCTTGTAAAGTTTGTTTCCATGGGAGATTTGGGTGTAAAAGCTTTTGTCTCTCCAAAACTTTCTGAAATTCTTTTCGGGTTCAAGTCTTGATTCTTTTTGTTCCCCCTCTCCCCTGCAGCATTGTTATGAATATAATTCTATTGAGATGTTGATATTAAGTTTCCTGAAAAATTGCTTTCTACTGTAGAGTAACACTTAGAAATGCTAATGAAACATCTGGGCATGGTTGGGTGAAGCTGTCCCCTGCCAGGATACTAAATTGGGGTAATTAACTTTCTATTATGTTCCCTTTGAGCCAATTGTTGATGTGTAGTGAGAGGAAATGCTTTTATCTCCATAACGGAGGAGCAATACTTAACTTTGATAATTTGGCAATACATGAAAAAAAAAATCCACTTTTCGTACAAACATTACTGTACTGACAATCATGGGATCCATGGATTGGAATTTGTTAAGTGTATGTTTCTGGCTCTTGACTGAAAGTGTGTAGATCATTTCTGATGGTTTTGAGTATGTGACCCCTCGCTTAGACTTGGAGACGTCATGATCTAATTTTTAGTTCGTACCTACACTTTTGACAGCACTTGAAATCGACAGAATTCAGGCTCTATCATAGGTGTTTTTGAAGCAATTTT
Source organism: Brachypteracias leptosomus (assembly GCA_013401335.1). NCBI lineage: Eukaryota > Metazoa > Chordata > Aves > Coraciiformes > Brachypteraciidae > Brachypteracias > Brachypteracias leptosomus. The sequence continues at coordinate 9,179 of VYZX01010779.1, forward strand.
AAAATAAGATATTTTAGTGTTCTTATACCTTCATAGTATTTAAAAAAGTGAAGAAGCCATTTTCTGAAGAGATAGAAATTAGTGTTCTTTAGTTTGATTTCAGTTACAAAGATCCTGAACTTCACTTCTGAAAAACTTAAGGATTTTACTTTCTCTCTTTTAATGATTTCCTATATTGTAAAATAAAGAAGTTCCACATATTTAGTGAACAAACTCCATGTTTCATATAAAGTTCTTTGAGCATTGAGAAACATCCCATGAGATTTTGCATCTTACATGGACAGGACTTCCTGCAGATGATAACTAGCGTTCAAAGGGGAAATAATCAGCCTGTAACCTCTTCTAGGAGCCAGCTTGCATCTTCTGTTTATACTTGCTTTTTCACACAAGCTGATAGGAGGGCTATTCTGAATAAGCTATTGCATTCCACAATCTGTTAGTAGTACTGCCAGGTATCTCAGAAGATAGCAAGTCATCTTCTGAAGGGACCCTGTGTTCGGATGGCCTGAGAGCTGCCCATCCCACTCCTGCTCACGGGTGGGATCAGCCAAACCTGTAATGCAGCATCAGGCAGCCACTGGAATTCCTTCTAAAGCAGCTCCATTTGCAGAATTGCCAAATACCCAGATTTTACCAGACCTGGCCAGGTTTCAAGCAGTTTGTCAGTTGCTTGGATCAGGGCATAACCTGGATGGTTGGAAGTTTTTTGTATGCCAGGCTTGGAACAGCTGCAGCTTGGCTCACGTGAAGGCACAACCCAGAGCCCCACTTCCTCGTGAGGAGCGCTGTGGCTGCTCCTTGCCACGCATCTTATCTGAGCTGGCAGGGGAGCACAAGGGAAGCATGTCTCTCATGGGTCGGGCTGGAACTAGACTCTCTAAGGCTGGAGGGAACAGGGCTAAGGCTGCAGTTGTTTTTCAGATTTATATCTTCATAATGGGCTGCAGTTGCTTTACATGTTTTTCAAAGACTTATGCAACCAGATGAGCTGTAGTGGATTTTAATTACGCCAACTGGCTGCTGCTGGCTTAAAAATATATTCTAATTTAGGAAGGGAAAGGGAACAGGCAGCCAAAACAGAGTAATGTGTAAAATGTTGGATTTATTTTTTTAAGCTTCAAAATAAGGTCTCGGACAGTAGACTATGCTTAGGCTTATGTATCATGCTTCATTTTCTGCTACCTGCTTTGCAAGTGCATTCTCTGTTAGGAAGATACTAACGGGAAAATGTAGGAGAGCTCTGAAGTTGCCTTTTCCTGCATGTGTTTGTGTTCCAGTCCCTACTCCTTTTCAGAAATGTGGAATCTTAAAAGCTTTAGTAGTATAGTTATTCTGAAATACAAAATAAAAATATATTGCCATAATCATTTAAAGAGTTTATAAAAACAAATGTTAAGAGGTCATCTTAACTAGTGGTCTCTGAAGAATGTGTTACTAGTAGAATAATTACTGTAAGTGCGTATTATTGCAAGTGGTTTGCAATTACCCTATGAAGTAGGAGAAGTTTATACAATTTAATAATAAAAAATCCAAATAGTTCTATGGCTTCAAATCTGAAGAGGTCTGAAGTATTATAAGTGTAAAAGGCACAGAAACTTCAAACACAGCACGTAGCCCTGAGCTATCCTTTGTCAGTGTCCCTCATGTCGCATAAAGATATCCATGCTCTTTGGTTCTTGGAGCACTATATGCAGTTGCTAAGCCTTGATGGATTTTCATGTAACAAAAATATTTTCTTTAGATTAATTCTTACTCGGTCTTTCTCAGCCTTTCCAGCCTTTTCCTGGCCTCTTGTTATGCTAACATGGTTTGGGATTTCCTTGCTCTAATTTCATGACTTCATGTACTAAGGTTGTTATTAGCATTTGCTGGCCCATAGACAGCAATACCAAGTGTGTTGTGCTGGAGGATGAAGGTCAAGGGAGACTCTAGTCATTCTTGGGCTTAGTTTTAACTTTTAACTCTATTCTGACCTTGGAAAAAAGTGCTGCAGATGGCTAGCTGGTTTTACCTTAGTCGGGTAGGAAGTTATGTTGATCTGGGCACATCCGTGGCATCCTCAGGGATCTCACCCTGTGCCGAGAAGATGTTTTGTCAGGAGGCATATGTATTGAGAAGCTAACTGTGCTGCACCCCTTTGGGCTTTAGATGTGGGATGTGTTTGGCTTTAGAGCAAAGGCAACACTGCTCTCATTTCTAGACTCTTTAAGCTTTTTGAGACGTCATTGTTTGTTGTACTGTCTGTTTTCCAACCCCTACAACACCAAAAATAAAAGTATTTCAAAACTTAAGACTTTCTGTCAACCCTAGGAGTGCCCTGAAGCTTGCCCTTGGCAGAATCTGTGTTGCAATTTGCTGACATTAGTTATTGAGGGTCTTTAAAAATGGACGCTCTGCAGGAAACTCCATGTGATAAATCTAAATTGTGAGCACTTGTGTTTACAATTAATGGTACATGGAAGAAAAGTCTATATGTTTCAGACTTGAAGTGGGAGTTTGTGTTAATGTGGTAATAGAGTTTGCCAAAGAAAACTGTGTATGAAAATGGAACTGCTGGAACACAACCTGAGAATGAAAAGTATAAAGCTTCTGGGGATCCCAAAAATCTCTCTGAAGAGCAGCTGGGTGGATATTTTTGCTGAGTTTGAAGGCTAAAATCAGGAGTCTGAAGCTTGCCAGCTCCTGTGTTGCATGATGCAATTTCTTCTTTCCTATTAAGAAAACAGCCGTTCAGCAGGCTTGCCTTTTATTAATGTCCTGTACCTCGAGGTGTGTATGATTGAAACAAGACTTTTTATGCTATGAGGCAAAGCTGGAACGTTTATATGAAAACTGTGTGGTTTTGGGTTTTCTTTTTTCTTTTTTTTTTTTTTTTAATCTGTTCCAGAATATGTGCTAACACAGAAGTGGCATGTATGGTTTTTGCCAGAGAATTTTGTGTGTATTGGGGGAGAGTAGATACCATCTCATGTTTAAATAGAAGATAGGAGAATATAGGCTGTATTGCTTCACTTTGCAGTGGCTGGTGCTAAGGGGGAGAGAGAGGGGACAAATATCTCCCACAGCTCCTAGAAAATCCATATCTGCCTGTGTCAACTTCTTAAAATCTTAACCTGCCTACACTCCAGAAGATGTTAGTAGCAACTCCTTGTCTGAATGTCTTAAAACTCAGAATATTTAATTTTCTCATTATGTTCAGCTCTCGCTTGAACATAAAATGTATATCTTGTAACTGTTGATTTTTTTTTTTTTTTNTTAATGAAAAGCCATATTTATTACACTTGCTCTTAGGAGGAGATGAAATGGGTGCAGTACAAAGCTATGGCTTTTTCTGAAAAAACCTGTAGATGTCTGATTTTCTTTTGAGGCAGCATGATTTACCAGACGTCTGGATGGTTCCTCCATAATTAAATGACTGGCTGTTCCTAGGATAATATATGTCTCAAGTGGGTGACTGTCTCTTGATAGTACAGTCAGGGAAAGATAAAGATTCTGTGACTTTCACGGGGAAACATTAACAGATCAATCTTAGGTTTTAGCTTTAAGGTGAAATTCTACATACCATTCATTCCTTTGCACTGACAAGGTGATGTGACTGTGTGATGACACAGTGGAAGGCAGCTTTGGGTTTCAACCTACATGTGCTGGTGCATGGAAGAAGAACTGGGTATGCGTTGCTCATAGAAGCATCATCCTTGCTGGAACAGACAGTTATTACTTTGCTGAGAGCCCTGTCTGGGTTGGCAGAAGAAGGCAGCAGACACCTCCAGTTTCAGGACCATTCTGGGTCTTTAAATCAGAAAATTATAACTCTTCTATAAATTAGATTCAGGATGTGTCAAAAATGTGTTTTGTTTAAAAGTCCTACTTTCATCATGGTTTTTATGCTGATAAAATCTCAAGCTATTCACAGAAAAGTGAACTGTATTCTTCCCTAATTACTGGTCGTCATGCTACATGCAAGAGGAGACCAAGTTGAATGTCCTTCTGAGTGACAGGTGGCACTTCCTTCATGCACATGATATGATGCTCTAGTGGTACTCATCACCTGTCTCCTCCAGGTCAAGTATGAGGCACTCTAGCATGTCTGCCGGTCAGCCTGTGGTGGAAAATGATCAAAAGCCAAATATCACAGAATCACAGAGTTGCAGGGGTTGGAAGGGACCTCTGGAGATCATCTACTCCAACCCCCTTGCTAAAGCAGGTTCACCTAGGCTGTGTTACACAGGAATGTGTCCAGGTGGGTTTTGAAAGACTCCAGAGAATGAGACTCCACAGCCTCTCCGGGCAGCCTCTTCCAGAGCTCTGTAACTCTCACTGGAAAGAAGTTTTTCCTCATGTTTAGGTGAAACTTCCTGTGTTCCAGTTTATGCCCATTGCTCCTCATCCTATCACTGGGCACTACTAAAAAGAATCTGGCCCTACTCTCTTGACAACTGCCAGTTAGGTATTTATAAGCATTGATAAGATCCCCTCTCAGCCTTCTCTTCTCCAGGCTAAACAGCTCCATATCTCTCAGCCTTTGCTTGTAAGAGAGATGTTCCAGTTACTTAATCATCCTCATAGCCCTCTACTGGTCTCTCTCCAGTAGTTTCCTGTCTCTCTNTTTAATCTGTTCCAGAATATGTGCTAACACAGAAGTGGCATGTATGGTTTTTGCCAGAGAATTTTGTGTGTATTGGGGGAGAGTAGATACCATCTCATGTTTAAATAGAAGATAGGAGAATATAGGCTGTATTGCTTCACTTTGCAGTGGCTGGTGCTAAGGGGGAGAGAGAGGGGACAAATATCTCCCACAGCTCCTAGAAAATCCATATCTGCCTGTGTCAACTTCTTAAAATCTTAACCTGCCTACACTCCAGAAGATGTTAGTAGCAACTCCTTGTCTGAATGTCTTAAAACTCAGAATATTTAATTTTCTCATTATGTTCAGCTCTCGCTTGAACATAAAATGTATATCTTGTANTGACAGGATCACGTCATGGACTGCCAGCATTTAATGAAAAGCCATATTTATTACACTTACTCTTAGGAGGAGATGAAATGGGTGCAGTACAAAGCTATGGCTTTTTCTGAAAAAACCTGTAGATGTCTGATTTTCTTTTGAGGCAGCATGATTTACCAGACGTCTGGATGGTTCCTCCATAATTAAATGACTGGCTGTTCCTAGGATAATATATGTCTCAAGTGGGTGACTGTCTCTTGATAGTACAGTCAGGGAAAGATAAAGATTCTGTGACTTTCACGGGGAAACATTAACAGATCAATCTTAGGTTTTAGCTTTAAGGTGAAATTCTACATACCATTCATTCCTTTGCACTGACAAGGTGATGTGACTGTGTGATGACACAGTGGAAGGCAGCTTTGGGTTTCAACCTACATGTGCTGGTGCATGGAAGAAGAACTGGGTATGCGTTGCTCATAGAAGCATCATCCTTGCTGGAACAGACAGTTATTACTTTGCTGAGAGCCCTGTCTGGGTTGGCAGAAGAAGGCAGCAGACACCTCCAGTTTCAGGACCATTCTGGGTCTTTAAATCAGAAAATTATAACTCTTCTATAAATTAGATTCAGGATGTGTCAAAAATGTGTTTTGTTTAAAAGTCCTACTTTCATCATGGTTTTTATGCTGATAAAATCTCAAGCTATTCACAGAAAAGTGAACTGTATTCTTCCCTAATTACTGGTCGTCATGCTACATGCAAGAGGAGACCAAGTTGAATGTCCTTCTGAGTGACAGGTGGCACTTCCTTCATGCACATGATATGATGCTCTAGTGGTACTCATCACCTGTCTCCTCCAGGTCAAGTATGAGGCACTCTAGCATGTCTGCCGGTCAGCCTGTGGTGGAAAATGATCAAAAGCCAAATATCACAGAATCACAGAGTTGCAGGGGTTGGAAGGGACCTCTGGAGATCATCTACTCCAACCCCCTTGCTAAAGCANTGCTTGTTGAACTTCTTTAGTTTCCACTCTGCCCAAGTCTCCAGCCTGGCCTGGTCTTTAGCAGCACAACTTTCTGGTGTGTCAGCCACCTCTCCCAGTTTTGTATCATCAGCAAACTTGCTGAGGGCACACTCTGTCCCTTCATCCAGGTCATTGATGAATATGTTGAACATGACTGGACCCAGCATTGATTCCTGGGGAATACCACTAGCAACAGGCCTCCAACTGGACTCTGTGATGCTGATCACAACACTCTGAGCTCTGTTGTTCATCTAGTTATTAGCTATCACCTAATGTATTTATTTTTTCTGTTGTTGTTGGAGTGGGAGTTGAGGCTTTGAAGGATAACAGACACTATAAGCTAGGTGCTGCCTTTGAAGTGCATAAAAGCTCAAGTTAGTGCAGAAAATCAGCCAGGTTATCAGTAGGTCTCTTTCTGACTGAGATAGCTGGCAAATTGCTTGCCTGTCTGATCTGGTAGCAAAGCTCAAACACCTTCCATTTCTGTATTTTTTTTTTGGTCAGCAATACAGAGACTCCAAACAGCTCTGTATCTTTATCAGTCTTGTTTGTTTCTGTGAAGGTATTGGTCAGTCAGGAAACCATAAATCATCAAACTGTTGGCAGACAAGTCAGACTTTTAAAAAGTCAACAAAGAGTTGACGTACATTAGAAAATGAAGAAGAATGATCTTCCTTGGGGAGGGATGTTTTTACTCAAAATAAACCTTGACAATGAGTGTATGTGAGTTCATAGTGTATTTCAAACATTCTTGCACTTAAAATATTTTCAGAGCACTCAGATGAAAATGACAGAGAACAATTGTATTAGGCGCTTCTATGTAAGTTTGATTTTGTTCCATGTTTGTCATAATAGAAAATAGCAAATACAATATTCAGTTAGAATCAACCGTGTTCTTTATTTGCTTTGGATTTTAGTAAGCAATGTGTCAGACTACTTCAGGCCCTGGAGGAAACGTGTGTTATAAAGAATACTAATTCTGCCCCGAAAAAAACTGAAGTGTGACCTTGCCAAACAGATGAAGCCCCCTGACTGAGTGTAATTTTTTTCTTCTCTTTTTTTCTTTTCACCGATGAAAATTTCCTAGTTGGAAGGTTGCTGTCTTAAATTAAGACTTCATATTTATTTTTTATTATTTTATCAAGTTCCACTCTACTTTTGTGGCATTTTCCCTAGGTATATGGACCACCCAGTTGTTTTAAGCCAGCTGTCAAAATAATACTCAGTAAGAGAATTATGCTCAGTTTTGCAGAATGTAGCTATGTGCAAATGGTTAAGCAGGGAACCTGGATATGGCAGACCCACATCTTATTGCTCAGACCACCTTAGCAAGCTCAATTAGCTCCATTTTTACAGGTCTGACCTCTAAATGTGCATTAATTTTGTTCTTCTACCTGTGGTGAAATGATTGTGAATTAAATAGTAAAAATACAGCCTTTTTCTGTTTGAGTTACTGTCTGGCATTTAAATAATTTCTGGAAGCACTTGCTCTCAGCCTTTTTGGCAAAGACCAACTTTATCTGAACTCTTGTGCTCAGTCAGATACTGATTGAAGAAGCCTCTGTTCCCTTGCTAGCTTGTGTTTATAACCAAAACGTGGAAAAGGTCCTTTGCCCTGAGTAAGAGATGGGCTTGTTTAGGACAGTTTTAAGTGCCTCACCAGTTGACTATCTGTAAGATATCTGCTGTTTAAAACTTGTTCAGGGATGTCGTACACAGCTGTCCACTGTTCAGTCACTGAGCATTCATAAAAAACATCTATCAGTGCATTTGAAAATGTATTTGAGTAACATTTCTAGTGATGAAATTTGAGGTCTTGACAGAACTTGGAGACAATAGTCTTATAGCTGTTCTTCACTTGACCCTGAATGTGATGAAATTTTGCCAAAGGACATCATTTTTTTTTATTGTATCTTGTCAAGGCCTGAGTATATACAAGACCTGTATGTTCCCAGTAGAAAAAAGCAATGTCAATCAACTGATCTTTATCAGCTGCTGCAGAGGTGGGTCTCAGATGCTCACTGACTTCATTTCTGGATCCAATGAGTAAACCAGGGTAACTACTCCTCTGCTGCACTGAAAGGTCTGGAGACAATAATAGAAGAACATTCCGTCCCTCAGGAAGAACAGAAATGTTTTACAACAATAAAAGAAATCTGTCTCAAATCAGTTCAGGCTGAGGTATCAACATGTGTCTCTAAGTGGTAGTAACAGGCTTATCTATTGTGAAGAGAAAATTAACTATGTCGTAATGGGTTTTTAGGCTGAATGAGAATCTAACCCTCAGTGTGGCCCTTGCTCCAAATCAAGCCTTACGTGTTTGTTTTTGTTTGCCTGTCATTGCACAACCAGGAAGTGGGAGGAAAAGTTGTTTGCTTTCATATCAAGGGAAGTTTATTCGTGAAAGATGCAAGTAAAATGCACCATTGCTTAAGGCTTCCAGATGGTGAGAACTCCAGTGTTAGGAAACCTGCAGCTTTTGCCTCAGACATTTAAGGGAAGTTTATGTAGCTTGTAAAGAATTATTCTGAACTGAAGTGAATGTCTATAGGCTTCTTTGTTTCATAAGCCTCCTTGGCTACACTGGAGCCTTCAGTATCTCCTACTAAAGTGTGTGTGTGGTTTTTTTTAAACAAAGCAGGGGCTAATAACTTCAAAATCAGTTAGAATTACTGCTCAAGGGGAAGTTTTTGTCCAGCACTCTGTAAATACTCTGAATTAAATATGACTGTAATAGGTTCATCCTAGTTTGCAGTCATTCTCCTCTCTCTCTTGAGCAGGGCTGATTTCCTGGTAAGCCAACTCAGTTTATCAAACCAGCAGCTAACCAACTGTGCCCCCATTCCCCTCCCAATTGCTTTTAGATTATTAAGAAAAAACATCTCACTACAGGATTATGTGAGAAATGGTAGCAGTACAAGGACGTAGGGAGGGGATACACAGCGAGCAATTGGAAGGGAGCTGTAGCAGCCCAATGCTATTTGGCTTAGGTTACTCCAAAAATGTTCGAGAGTTAAACCTTATCATCCTCTTTTCATGGGACTCTTCAAATTAGCTTCTATATTTTTGCTCTCATTAGATCTTTACATCCTTCATACATGTTCTCTCATCTTTCACACCATCTGTATTGCTTACAGATGATGTTTCTTTCATCCCATCAAGAAGCAGTATTTTTAATCAGACCTTTCTTATTTGAAAATATTTTTGGCTGCGTGAAACAAGGCATCTGCATGCATGCCAACTTATTGACAACAATTCCATGGGAGTTGTTTGCCTTGGTGGGACTGTTGTCTTCATAGGTGCATAGTCTGAAAGGGGTTAACTCTTTGGTACTTTATTTGCAGTCTGATTCTACCTAAATAAAACTTCTTTTGCACATATATAGTCACGCTGAATTTGGCACCATCCTACACAGTCTGTCCATAAAACCTCAATGTCTCAGATTCAGCCAAGTTACTATTATTCAGGTATTTATTATTATGAATATTATCAAATATAAGTGAGCTAAGTGCGTCTTCCTGATATTTAAGTGACTACAATTGTATTGTGTGTCTACACAAATTTATCTGAATGTGTTTTGCTACTTGCTGGTGTGTTGTGCTGGCTAAATTAGAGGTGTTGGAATTTGTCAGACTCTTTTTCTGTCCCTCCCCCAGCTATTTTCCCAGAGCCTGAGAAACCTCTTCTAAAGAGGAATGTTTACACAACTTTGCATTGGTCACCAAGTACATGAAGTTTTGATTTTGAATCACTAGAGAACAGCCAGCAGCAGTGCTTCATATGCTCCTGGAAGTGTTAACTCTTCAGAGTGTTTATGGCAGTAGTAAGCATGAGGATGAGCACACAGGATATTTTTATATTTGCAGAGAATGGTTCAAAGCTTAAGTGGTGCCTGTCTGCCATTTGCAACCAGCAGCAGCCAGTGTGGAAGGACTCCTTGTAGGAAGTGAGGTAGTTGCTGTACTTGATAAGAGGACTCTGTTCCAGGAGCTCTCTTTTGATTAATTCTCTGCTCTTTGCCAGATCTTGTCTGTAGGTCTTTTTCTCTTTAGTTTTCAAGAAGAGGTCTATGACTTAGAGAAACAGTGTTGCAGTTCACATACTATGTGCCAGAAGTATCTGTTGCATTCTTGCCAGTTATTCCCAGTTTCCCTGGTTAGCAGGCTGAACTTTCTGTGTTAGCTTTAACATTT
>VYZX01010779.1:25422-67705 GCA_013401335.1 Brachypteracias leptosomus
CTTCTCATGCTAATTTGGACCATGAATATTGGTTGTATTTCTGCATACAACTAGTTCATCCTTTTAGTCTTTCACTTCTTCCTTCTTAAAACAGAGAAATATAGTTTAATTTATTTTCTTGGACCCCACTGTAATGCTGCAGTATTGCAAATGGAAGTGCAGAATGCAAATTTTGAAAAATACTTTAACACTTGTCTTTTTTCTTTTGTAGCTGCATGTGGTTGTCTTCAGGCAGTTCAACTTCTGTGTGAACACAAGTGTCNTATCTAGTCTAATAAAAAAAAAATCCATCACAGAGGTTAGACCTAACATTTCAGCAGATGTATTTTAAGGGCAGAAAAGGTTCATTTGATCTTACGATAAGGCTGTAGGAGTCTTTTAAAATGTCCTCAGCTACAGCATGGTTGATCTTAAAGAGGGAGCCAGACCACCCTCAGAAGTGCCTGACAAAATGATGACAAGCAATATTCAGAATCTGGGCAGTGGACCTGATTGGGAAATTCCAGTTAGGTACTAGGAAAAAGGACAGACCTCACCATGAAGGTCATCAAACACTGGAACTGGTACCAGAAATGTCATGGTATCTCTGCCTTTGGAGATGCTTGCAGCTTGACTGGACAAGTCTCTGAGCAATATATGGTAACTTGAAGTTTGCCAAGCTTTGGATTGAGAGCAAAGGGGGACAAACCCCAAATGACCTCTAAATGTGTCTTCCAACTAGATTATTCTGTGATTATATGAAATGTTGTATTTATGCCTTGTAATTAGTTAAATTAATCATTTTGTTCTGGAGCTACTTACAGGTATTATGTAGTTCCAAAACAAACAGCAAAGGGAGTACAAACAGCAAAAACCATTCCTACTCCTGAGGCTTTGCATGGTCAAGAGAGGAACTAAAGTAAACCCAGCTGCATTTATGGTATCACGAGAAAAATGTACTGATAATGCCTAGTCTGTACTATACAGAAGTAAAGTTCATAGATGACCTTTAAATCTCAGAGTGATATTTGTAAGTGGCTGGATTGTTGTTCATAGGTTTTTTTAAATGCATTCCTAGGATGGGAACATACCTCTGCTGCTTTCGGTACAGAATGGTTACACGGAAGTCTGCAAATACCTTCTGGATCATGGAGCAGACATCAACACCAGGGATAAAAACGGAAGGTACAGCAGGTTAACATGTTAGTTCTTCCCCAAGGCTGGCTGTCAAAGGAAGCTTTCTTCTCAAATCCTTCCCCAAATAGTTGTTGTTAGATGAAACAGTGCTTTCTGTGCTAGACGGCATATTCTGATAGTTGAGAAGGTTCACAGAATTCTGCCTAAAGGGAGAGGTGGAATAGAAACTATGCAGCTATAAAACTAGATGTCTGTAAGATTTCCCTAGGGCTACCAGAGCAGTAAATCACATTTTTAGATAATTCCTACAAGAATCTGATTGATAGCACTTACCCATATATCACTTTATATGTATTCCAGTTTTAAGTGATGCTCTCTTCTTGGCATGAAATAGTTTCTCCAAATTAAAACCTAAAGCTGTTACTTGGGAGCAGCATCTGTGGAGGGTTTTTTTTTCTGTAATGCAGCCACAGCAGCAAGAGAAAATACAGTGAAGCAAAGATGCTGTCATCTTAGAAGATGCCATTTAGAGATTTGCTGCATTAATAGATAGTGCATGTGTTAGAAAACTGTTTTTAAAAAGCAACATCCATGTAGTGAAAAATGCACTTGTTTTGATGACACTGATGAAGATCAAGAGTCTTTGAAAATTATGGACTATTTTCCAAATAGTTGGTTAAACTATCTCAGGATTTTGAGAAGACTTGGCACTTAACACCTGATAACAATCTTGACAATTATAAGTGATAAAATGCTGCTTTGGCAGCACCTGGGAGGATAAGACTGGGCCCTAACTTGTTTTTTTATCAGTGCAAAATTTATTAGTGCACTCAAAGTTCTCTAAAGAAGAACCCTTTGCTGTCTGGGTGGGTTTGCATGGCCTTATTGGTGCTTTCAATCTGAGGTGCTCCCCACTCTGGGACCTCAGCCTTCCCCTCATTCTCTTAACTGTTTAATCAGCAGACAGTGTTAAGAGTTTCTGGTTTAACTGGATGAAGGTATTTCTGTCACAGGACAGACTTGCATTTTTGTGTTTTCTTTTTAAAGAAAGTACTATGTGTAGAAGCATAAAATTATATAACATGGAATATACCATTTTACTTCTCGCTTTCTTTCTGGTAAGGAGAGTGACTACTCTTGCAACTCATGTTCACAAAAGTGACTAAGTTTATGCTGAGAAAGGAGAAACCTTTTTGGGAGAGGAAGGGGATAACCCTTGAAAACAGCATCTCCAATTTACAATCTTGTGCAGACCAAGTTAATTATTTTGGTAATCTAAAACCATGCAGTGACTCTGGAGCGTTCATCCAAGTTGCCACTCAGCGCTACNTGCCACTCAGTGCTACTTTTCAGCACAGCACTGCAACAGCCATCACTTTTCCATGGCTCACCCATTAACGGGGAGTATGTTTAATTCATCAGCGAAATGATTGTCTTAATATCTAGCAAATATTGTCACTGTAATAAGTTCAACCTATTAGACATGTTTTCATGTTAAGAAGGGAGAACTATGCCCAAGCAGGAAAGCAATATTAAAGCATGTCCAAAAGGTTGGGGTTTGTAATTATTCTGTATGTCTCTTATGACCCCTTCAAGTAACAGTTACAGCCTGTTGGGCAAAAACTCCTTCTGGATGCTACCTTTGCTCTAGGATCTGGCACTGTCTAGCTGCCCTGTGTTGGAGAGGGAATTGACTGTGCTTTAATGGACTTTTTAAAAACAAAACAAAAAACCCACAACAGTTGAGAGTGGATCAGGATTTGAGGTCAAACCCATCTTTCAGTCTCACTGAAGAGCTTTGAGATTTGTTTGGCTTTGTGGTTGAAATCTGTTTGTCTATTTAGTCTTAAAAGCAACATGTGAAGGAGAGCAGCAATGAATTCAGTGCTTTCGTGTTGTACTGCCACTTGCAGAGCTGTAATTGGAATGTGGCAGTGAGATTTGATAGTCTGACTTTAGCCATTTCTATATATGACTCTACTCTTAGCCTCAGGAACTGATTTTTAGAAATGTTTGGAGACCTGTGGAAAGCATGCCAGACCTTTGCAGAAGGTCCAGCTGGGAAGTGTGGGGAGGAGGAGGAGAGGCAGGCAGGAGTTAGTAGGCAGAAACAACAGTTACATATGTCTCAATATACGTTGATAAAATCATGGGCTTTATTGCACAATAACTGTCACACTTTTTTCCTGAAAAAATGAGCAGCTGCTCAGAGAGTACACTCTTGACACTTACTCCGTGTGTGTTTTGTTTGTTTTGTGCAGAACTGCTTTGATGATGGCTTGTGAAGCTGCTAACCTTAACATGGTGGAAGCCTTCCTTAAGAAAGGTGCAGATGTCAGTTTAGTAGATGTCTTTGGACAGAATGCTCTGCATTATGCCAAGGTCTCCGAGAATACAGGGATCCAGAATCTGCTGTCATCAAAGTTATCTCAGGATGTGGGTATGTAAGAGATGCCAATCTGCAGCTTATCACTTTGTGAACTGGCTACGGGTATGTTTAGGGATGAGCAAAGTTACTTCATAAGGTAGCCTGAAAAGTTTCAAAAGCCATCTTCAAGATGTTCTGTCTGAGGCTTCCCAAAAGCAAGAAAATGTAGTCTTTGCCTTAAATGGTAATATTTAGCGTGGGAGAAAGCACTGAGCAGAGCAAAAAGAGGTGTTTTGGAGAAAGAAAAGGTAAGCTGATGCAGCAGCATCATGAAGTTTTGTATACAGATGGGAATAGATCTTTTTTTAGTATGTGAAAGAGTAAGTGTAACTTACAGCTCCTACTATAAGGAGGTAGAGGGTTTTATGGTCAAACTAAGACATTTCTAAATTAGAAAGCTAATGTGCAAGAATAGTGTGAGACTACATTAGAATATGAATTGTCATAATGCTTCAAATTTTATCTCAGTATGAAGACTGAAAAGCAGCAGAGAAAGGATGTGGTTCAAATGGAATTTGGTAATTAATATTTGTTTCTCAGATTTCAGATAGGAATTCAAAGATCAAACAAATTATTTGTGGGGGTTAAGTAGAGCTAAGAAATGGGTTAGGAATGGCAAATAACTTTTACTTTGCTAGCTGTTCTTAATTCCACTTCTTTTCTGCTTCACAGGTACAAAGTCACCAACAAAAGCAAAGCAGGTATTTGTCTTAAGTTTTAAAAATGCTTGGGCTATACAGACTTGTAAGATAAGGAAAAAAAACAGTAATTGACATGAGTAGAGGCATTATTGAATGTCACTGAGAGATGTGCTGCCATTGACTACTCTGTAAGGTGAAAGGTTTTTGTTGCTTATTTTAGAAATGTGTTTCAAGAACATCACTTTTTGACGTCGCTTCTCTGGGTAACAGCAGCCAGCAGCTCAGGGTGACAAGGCAGGGAGGGCGTGTGTGTATGTGCACAAGTGTGCTGGAGGATACACCATCTTCCTCCTGTGTGATACAAGAGCTTGGCTGTTGGGCTCCCTATCTCTCTGAACTGTAGAGAAGATGATCTACAAAAGTCTCCTGTTTCCAAAACACATAGTTGAAGGTTATCCCTAATTCATCTTACTGGAGACCCCCACCTGTGAGAATCCCAGCAGGCAATTAAATTGGTTTCTTATATTTTTTATTCAGTATCATATCTTGGAGTGCAAGTAGACCTTGTAGACCTGTTGGTGGCTGGAAAGTGGACAAGGGGGCAATGCAGTGGTTCATTCCTTCTTTGAGTGGAGAGGTGGGTTTTTCAGGGAGCTCAGGCAGAAGGTGCTGGAAAGGAAAGGTGGTAGCTGTTAAGAATGGCATGACTGGGCTATGTATGAATGGAATTATCTAAGATCACTAGTGCTAAACCTATTGTCAGCTTCTGCTTTTTCACTAAATCTTGTTTGTTTTCACTGAAGCATGGATTACAAGGGGGCAGAATCCTATTGTCAGGCATGTTTAATATCTGTTTGTTAGTAGAGATGTAGTCTTTACATTGTAAAAAAAATCAGGCACTGCATGAGCTGCTAAAGTTGATATTAATGTGGGATTTTATTTTTCTTTTTTTTATAAAACAACTTGCTCGGACTTTACTAACCAAACTAACAAACTACCTTTTCTGGCTGGTGAAACTTTCAGCATGATCAAGGTTCTAAATTAAGTTCAGAAAGAAGTGGAACTCCAAAAAAACGCAAAGCCCCACCTCCTCCTATCAGTCCTGTTCAGGTAAAGAAAAGACCAATTTTGAGATGCTTTTAGGGGATAAAAAGCATGTTGAACGTTATGTGAATGATGTGGGCTGGATTTGCTCTGTCACTGTTACATTATATGTCTGTCTTACCATGAGTGCTTTTCCTGACATTAGGATGACACCATGAAGGCATATGTTGGTTAGGTTAACTAAGCAAAATTACTTAAAATACAGCATGGCCTAAGATACAACTGTACAAATTTTTACTATACATTTGCTTCTTTGTGTGAAGTTGAAGGTCTCTTGGTTTTGCCAAGTTCCATAAGTAAATAATTATGTATACTTTAATGATACGTACATATGTGCACATCATTATATGCATTTATACATGTGTAAGTAAAATACTGAAATAGATTTGCAGTTTAACAGTTAGGTTTAATGTTAAACTGGAATGTTACGTGCTACACTGCATATGTAATACTGACTCAGAAGAGCATTGAATTACTAGATCTGCCCTTTGAAACTAACCCAGAGTTGTGACTTATGTTAGTGCAGGGAAAAGTACTCTTTGATGTGTGTTTATATGGGCACATGTTAGAGAGGTAGTTATAACTACATGTATGTATACATACCTATTTATATGTAACATTTTTTACAGATTACTGATTTGTCCTCTCCACACTCATCAACTTCAACTCCCATGACTGGAAAAGGGCAGGCTTTCTTTGCTGACCAAGGGTCCAAGGTACCAGTTTTCTGTTCTTATGAAGCTTAGGAGAGGAAAGTATAGTATCCTAATAATCTATTTTGCTTTCTGTTTTGCAGTCCGCAGTTTCCTGTGAATTAATTAGTTGAGGTTTAAGAAAAAAAGGAATCCAAATCTATTTCAATGTAATTTATAAAGCAGGTGTGGATTACTTTGTTTACTGAATATTCAAATAGGATTAGTCATAAATTAGTCAGTATTTAGCAATATGGTTGTGAAAGTAAGTGTTAATACTGTGAGAGCTCTTTACCTAATACCAGCGAAGTGCATGGCATTGTGCAATGTAAGAAGTAGAGACCCTTTCACCAAAAGACATAAAGGAAATGGTTGAGTGTGTTCTGTCTGATCTTCACCTTATGCTATTGAAGATTTTTTTTTCTTTTTAAATAAATGGCAATATATTGCCATTTTTTATCACAGAGGCTGCAGCCTTTCAAACTCTCTATGAAATTGTTGCCCATAATTCATTAATATTTAATGAGAAATGGGAAATAGAACTTGAATGGCCTTAGCAGGTTTTGAAACACTAGCCTCATGCTGCAATTAAGACCCCAGAAATAAAAGAAACATACTTCTTAGACTTTATCCAGCAGGATCTATACTGTCTATACTTCTCTTTGATGAAATGTCCAACTTTACATCTGCTTTCTGTGAAAGAATTTTCTTTTGGTGTCTCAGCAGGAAGAATTCAGCTCCTTGCATCAAGATAATAAAGACAGACTGAGTGGCAGCACAACAGGTATACAGTAACACTTATCCTTATTTTCATATTTGTTTAGGTGGTTTAGGTGATGTGAAATCTTGAAATCTGTGCCTTCCCACTTAGAATGTGATACACAATAAGCACTGGGAGTAATGTTTTGTGATTTCACTAGCAGCATTCCACCAAAACCCCCTGTTTCTATTGGGTGATCTAACACATTTGGGGGGAAAGAGTTCCTAGGAACAGTTTGCTTGCTCAGTACACTTAGTGGTCATGGGAACAAACTGTTTGAAAGGTTAGAATAACCAACCATCTGGCATTTCAGCATTTTGAAAACTATTGAATGTTTTTTTGGTTTTTTTTTTTCCCTGAAGGTGCTGATGGTTTATTGGATGTGAGTTCTGAAGCTGACCAGCAAGATCTACTTCTGTTGATGCAAGCAAAAATTGCTTCTTTGACACTGCACAATAAGGAGCTCCAGGACAAATTACAGGTGCCGTATTTTTGTGCTGTTCTAGTGCTCTCTTAATCTGCTAGCAGAACAATTAGCTGATTACTGTTTTAAAGAGGCGTCCTGTAAAGGTAATTTAACAAGCTTCCATGGTAAAATCATGGAAACATTCTGCCTCAAAGGATTAAATCAGTGTTTTGATCTTCTCACTTTTCCCATAAATTACTGAATAACTTTGTTTATTGTAACAACCACATTCTTAAAAATGTTATTAACAGTTGTGTTAGCAGAATTTTAATTTGCATAGCTCTGCTTACTAGCTTATGGAGATCAGCCCAGACTTTCAGAGGAGCTTGGCACTTGGAGCCTTCTCTCACTGTAGATGACTAAATGGGAGCAGCTGGGTTTTGAGTTTTCCTAAAACTTTCTTCCATGGTGCTTTAATTATCTGTCTCTATAGGATGTGGCAAGATTTCTTTCCTTTCTCTGTTCTAAAAAATATAAACATGTCCTTGTTTTGATTGTGCATTTGGTTTCTCTTTGCACAGGAAAGAACACCTAAAGAAGTGAATTCAACTGTAGAATCTGCTCATTCAACCCAAACAGAATTTGAGCAAGCAGCAGATAGACAAAATGAGTTCTCATCTCAGGAGCTGAAGTCTTCATTAAATGCCACCCAAATTCAAGAGAAGTTGACAAGCCCCAGTGAAGTAAAAATTAAGTACCTCCAGGAAGACTTAAAGGATGTGCAGAGGAAATTAGAGAATCCTGAAGCCAAAAAAAAGCATATAGAAGCTCAGGTCCAGTCTAGACTCCCAGAAACAGACCATTTAACCACCACAGACATTTCAGAAAACGGTTCTGATCTTAACCTGAAGTTCCAAGAACCTCAAAACAAGTATGAGGAATCTGTGAAAGAGGTTTTGAAAGTACAAAGGCAAATGAAACTGGGTCTTGTTTCCTCTGAAAGTGAAGAAACCAGTTCTGATCTGAGTAGGTTGAAGGTTACATGTGGAGAAGTTGAAATGCTTAAGCAGGAATTGAAGAGAGCTTTGGAAGAGAGTGAAAGACAAAAAGAGAAAGTGAGAGAGCTACAGAAGAAGTTTGAAGAAAGAGAGCAGAATGTGGCAAGCAAATTGTCTGTGGAAGAGTGTGAGGAAATGAAGAATTCATATTGTTCGGTTATTGATAACATTAATCAGGAGAAAGCATTGTTGATTGAGAGGTACAAAGAAGGGCAAGAGGAAATTAAGAGGCTACAGGACAAGCTGACAAATCAGACACAGTTGGAATCTAGTGCTGAAGCTGGAGAAATGAAAGATGCTATGCACAGAATGATAGATGAGCTCAACAGACAACTTAGTGAATTATCTCAGTTGTACAAAGAAGCACAAACAGAGCTTGAAGACTATAAGAGAAAAACTCTAGATGATATAGCTTTGGACTATGTTCCTAGAGATGAACATGAGAAACTGATGCAGGTAACAAATTCTTTGAAATACAAAGCAGAGAATGAGTTATCAGAAATTAAATCCCAGTACACAAAAGTATTAGATGAAGCAGAAGAATTAAAGCAACTGTTAGACACTCAGAAACAAAACTCTTTGCCAATTACTGAACACCTTCAAGTGATGAATGCACTCAGAAATACTATAAAGCAAATGGAGGAAGAAATAAATGAGCTCAAAGTACTGCTTACCAACAAGGAAAGTGAGATAAGAAACTTACAGAAGGAACTGCTGGAAGAAAAAGCTGCAATTAATGAAGCAATGGTACCCAAGGCTACCTATGAAAAGCTCCAGTCATCTCTGGAGGGAGAAGTTAGTGTTTTATCGTCCAAACTGAAGGATGCAATCCAAGAGAAGGAAAATGTATCCTTAGATGCTACGCAACTGAGAAATGAAGTTTTTCACTTGAAAGAAGAAAAAGAAGGTATGCGTACTCTGCTTGAAGCGAAGGAACGGGAGGTGGCCAGTCTTCAGCAGAAGTACCACCAAGCTCAAGAAGAAATGAAAAGATATTCTGAAAGCTCATCAAAACTAGAAGAGGATAAAGATAAAAAGGTTAGTGATTCACTACAGTGGAAGGATAATACATGAGTTCAGACTCCAAAATACATTGGATAGTGCATGGGTGAGCCAATAGACAATGCTGTGTCTAGTGTCACAGAGTGGAGCAACTTTTGAGTGCATTTGCCCACCTAAAAATTCAGATACCAAAGTCGAAGTTTGCAATATGTTTAACTTTACAGCTGCTGTGGAAATACACATGATTTTTCAATGTACCTCTTTTTAAGTTCTACTTATGTTGGGTTCACACTATTCAGGCGGCTGAAGTCAAAGAAATGGGATATACATCAGGAAGAGACTCCAGAGGAGACAAGAAAAACAGAGATCAGAAAGGAGAAAAAAAAAAAAAATTTAAAAAAGTCACTATTCTGATTTTACTATGTCATCTCAACTTTAGTATGACTTAACTATTTTTCCTCTGTAGGTACCATATCTGTCACTACAAATGTTTTTATAAAAAGCTATGTATTTTGCTAGCTGTGAATAGCTGACCTGTGCTTCATATGTCTCTGTCTTGTGTTCAGCAGCAGTATTTGTAAAGGTGGTAAATGCAATCCTCATTTGTAAATGTTGCTGGTGTTCAGAACAAGGGCTGCATTTTGAATTGACTGGGCTAGGAGGGGGGATAGAGAAGCATTGTGAGACTTTGCTTAAATGATGTCTCTATTTGTCCATTGAGTTTATTTACATCTTGTTTTTCCCCACTTCTTAAATCTAAGTCACAAATAACCCCAGGATGAGACCCACAAGAATACCGTATTCCTCACAGCTTTTCATGAAAACCTATTTTTGGCCTCCCTAGATCAATGAAATGTCCAAGGAAGTTACCAAATTAAAAGAAGCATTGAACAGCCTTTCTCAGCTCTCCTACTCGACTGGTGCCCCCAAAAGACAAAGCCAGCAGCTGGAGGCATTGCAACAGCAAGTGAAGCAGTTGCAAAACCAACTGACTGTAAGTGTGATAATTTGTAATCCCACATTATTCCTAGTTCTCCAAAAATATGCATGCTATTCTTCACTCTTATTTAAAATGGAGCACAGCCTGATAACATGATAAGATGTATTCTGGGATGTGACAGTCTGTGGTCATGAAAAAGGAGGTTAGATTTCCTTGTTTGAATTAACTGAAGATGTCATGGGTTAAGACCTTTGTAAGCACCTCTGCTTCCCTAGGAAAGCATTAGGTGATGGGTCACTGACTTTAGGGAAGAGTTGAAGTTGAGGGATGATTTGTCAGAATGTTGTTGGCTTTTCTCAATTCTGATTGCTGATAAGTTCAGGTGTATTTGCTTATTCCCTATTTTTGTGGCTCAGTGCTTCTTACAGCTGATGTCATCTCACCAGCTTTTTTTTACAGAGATGGGTAGAATTAGTGTTTCTGTCATTCTTGACCACACAGCTAAGCAAATAATGTTTTGGATGGCTAGTGACACAGTACCATCTGAGCTAGTTTTCCATGCATGTGTAGGACTATGGTTTGTAATTCCCTAGAGCTCTCTAAATGTAGTTGGGGAGTTCTGAATTCAATAGTTCAGAATGCTCTGTGACTTTCTGCTTAACTGTTTTCTAGGAAACAAAGAAACAACATCAGGAAATTGTCTCAGTCTACAGGATGCATCTTCTCTATGCTGTGCAGGTATGGCTGCATATTGTCAGTTACACAATGTTGGAATTTTAATGAAAGATGGTTTTCTGTAGGTCTAGTAAGAACTTTGCATGTTTTATCCAAGACATCCTACCCAAAAGGTGTGACATTAAAGCACAAATTTAGCACTGCTTCCTTTTGGGAAATTGATCTAAGTGCTATACCTCAAAAGTAGTTTGTAAGTCTTCTTAGAAAGATGCTTGGATTCAATCATCTTTTCTTTCTCCCTTTGTCTAGGGTCAAATGGATGAAGATGTCCAGAAAGTGCTTAAACAAATTTTATCGATGTGTAAAAGCCAATCACAGAAGAAGTAAACAGAAAAGCCAAGGAAAACTTCTGGGTTTTATTATTCCTGTTATGGGTATTTATCTAGATTTGCCTTACCATAAGACTTATAACTGGCGATTTCCTGCTTTTGTGTTATTGTGCTATTTGTGAGGTGGATTTGTTTGTCTCCACCACTTCCCATGTGCATTGCGTGTGCAGTAACTAAACCCATGCCTGCTTTTCCTATCTAAAATGCAAGTATGTTCTTCAGACTTTTTAGTTAGGCCACTCCATGTTATGTTTACCCTGAAAGTACTTTCTAGCTTCCTCCAATAGAGGGAGGTTAATCTGGAGGAAAGCACTCATGTTGCCTGGGTAAAGGTGAAATCCTCCGTAAGGTCTTCTGTACTGTTTATAAGCTGCATCTTGTTATTGGGGATAAACTTAGTTGTTTGATGTTGTAGCACTCAAACTCCTGACATTGTGCCATATGCAGTCTTTGGCAGAGCAGAAGTGAGCCTTGCAGCAGTGAGCAGAAGTAGATATTTATGCTAAGCCAGAACATCAAACAGCTAAACTTCTTAGTGTAATATTATTTAAGATTAACACACCGTAAGGTAGCTATCCCAACCATCCAATGCACTGAGTACACAAAAAAATCATACCATGCTTCATAGTTCCCTTGAACTACCTGGTAGTGGAATAAACTATTTCAAAAGGTAAAATCATTTGTTTGTTGAAGTTCTGTACAAAACAGTACAGAAACATCTATATAAACAACCCTTTATGATAGGTTTAGTTATCTATGCAAGTGTTGGCCATGAAGCTCAGGAACAAAACCAGAACATATACTTTAGACAAGGGATTCTAGTGAACACAGGATGTTTACAGTGAATGTCAATGCCTCATATTTCCTAACCTCACTTTTGTAAAGATCTTCTCTTCAGTATATTTTTATTGGCCCTCTAATGAATTTTTTTGTAACTAAACCATTTTTTCTACATAATGTTTGCATTAAGCTTATTAACAAATATTTTTAGGTAATTGTGTTTTAGAGACTTTCTTTTTGTACCCCCAAGTATCCAGTAATAGTGAAGCATAGTGAAGTGTTTTCAGTTTGTAAAAGGATCTGTATGGAATAATAGATCAGTCTGTCAGTGTGGTCCAGAGCAGTGACATATAAAATTCAACCTGCTGTTTCAAAAAATGTGGAAATGATAGGTAGAGAACAGCAAAAGGTATCAAAAATTTCTACATGTTGTTTCTAGAGGTCAGGAGCATGAGTTAAGCCTTTATCAGCACTTTTAAAATCAAATAAAATACCTGATGTGGTATAGTATGAAATTATGGAAAAATGTTTCTAAGCACACACTGCACTTGAGGGTACAACCATTCTAACCAGCTTGCAGCTTCACTATGTGGGTTTGTTTTTTCTATTCCTGTTAGTGGCTATGTCTCTAATAGAGAAATCTTCCATAACTGTATTATCTACCAAGTTTATATAGAGTTGTATTATGACAAGAGTCAGCAGTGTCTCAGGCTGACTGAACTCATACTGCACTTACATCAGATAATTCCTAACCGTGGCAAAACTAAAATGGATTTTGAAAATAAAAATAAAAAAATCACACCTTTGCTCAGTTAGACTTTGGTGTTACTTTTCTTGGGTGGTTTAACTAATGCCTGCTAATTTTGAACAGTATTTTGTAGTTAGATGGTTTTGAAAATGCTCCAAAGAAATGTGAAAAGAATTTTGCTGCAGCACTTCAGAATGAACAACAAGATTTTAAGCATGCTAATGCTGCAAAGACAAAACTTGATGAACCATTTTGTAGGTTGCCTGATGGATTTAGTCTTCTACTTTGTTTTGGTTTGTATATTTATTACAATTATCTTTGTGGAATATTGAAAATTATATACTACAGCATAGCAAGTTTCTTTATATGTAATTTACAAGAAGTTTCCTTATGCAGCAAATAAAATATTTCCAGTTTTTTCATCTTTGTTCTTTTTGTGCCTTCATTTATTTTTTTCTGTTGAGGGAAATCTCATTAACACTGTGCTAACATAGTGCAAATGTGGTTTATATCTCATATTTAGATAGCTGTGAGATGTACCAGCTGCTTCTCCCTGAAATTACAAGGTGGTTATTAACTTTCTTGATCTGTCAGGTAGAACAGACTGCACTGCAAGCCCTGTGCAACCAGTGTTGCAGATTATGCCTTCCATCAGATAGGTAAGATCAGAGCTGTTTCTCTACCTGCTAGAGGTAACACAGATTTCCCATCCTCCACTGGATGCATTTCCACCAAGTTTAAAACTGCCTTGGGGCAGCAGCACAGATGGGTGTGGTTCTGTCACTTAGCACTTCAAGCACAGAATTTCAGTGGAAGTATATATATGTGTATGTGCATATGGATAGATGGGTACATACGCTTCTCTTCAGGCTTAGCAATAGTTTCACAGTCAGCCCCATTGCCTTTTGTCATTGCTCCCTCTCCCAAGTTTCATTGGAGAAACTAGTTTTTCAGTAACTTATTTCCTAATAATATCTTCCTGTCTGGGTGTGGGGGACACAAATGGCAGGAACTGGATCATTTTTGGTTACATCCTGGGGGTCAAGTAGCTCTTCACCCTCTTGCAGAAAATTTCTGTAAGCTACTGAGTACTGAGCTTCCTTTGAAGTAGGCTGCTGGCAAACTGGTGTGCAGAGTCTGTTCATGGTGACATCCCCTGGCAGGGAAGATCACATCTGCCTTGATGACTCTTTTGCCATCACAAGCAATGGGCCAGCTGCACACTCTCCCATCTGAATTGCCATTTGTTTTCCTTGTGAATGGCCAGGTGCCAGCTCTGCTGCATGACAGGGTTTTTTTTAGGGGCAGATCTGTGGCACTCCTGCATTTTAAATGCCTGTTAAATTTGGCTGTTGCCACATTTGAGTAGAACGTACTTCCTGAGCATCACTTGTCTGGTGGTTATTTCTTTCTGGCCTCATGACAGCATGAGTCTTCTCCTGGGCAGCATTGTTATAGCTGATTTCTTCTTCCCTCCCCACTAAGCCTATGAGTACTGGGGATGAACAGTCCTCTTACCACACTCACAGACTGCAGTTCACACACAACAGAGATAATTTAGTCAGACTGCTGAGTTTGAGCACACTGGCTCTTCTCACTCATCCCATTCTCTGTCATCATAGGGAATAGTGACAAATGGTGGTAGCAGACTTGAGAGGGCTGTGAGTGGGTTGAAATTTGGGAGGAGACATCTGGTTAGATTTGCATTAAGATCACCTTTTTTTTTTCCCCCCCCTTTTTTTTTTTTTTTTTTTTTCTTTTTTTTTTTTTTTTCTTGCTGGAGAAATGAAGTGAAAGTCCCTGTAAGCAGCTCTTGCCCTCGTTATTTGGCATCTGGCTGTCACAGGCTCCCTCTTTTGCCAACCTAAGTGGGCATGAGATGATGTATCTGTCAGATCAGATTAAATGATTCAGGAGATTTCAGCAGCAATCAGACAAAAACTTCTTGGAGTGTGCCATGTCTCCTTCAAAGATAGATCTTTTGGCTCCAGCAACATGTGACACATAGCCAGTACTTGAGCTCAAGGATGATTGACCCTCTTAGATGGGTCTGTCTACCTGGGCATGCTTGACACCAGCAGGACAGCAGCATCCTCTTCTTCTTTTCCTCACCAAAGTGTGTGCATGCTCCCACTGTTGCTTGTAGCTATTTCCTGCTCACAGGTCCCTTATACAGAAAAATGAAAGTGATTGTTGGTCCCCCTGCTCCTGATTTTGGTATGTTTTGGGGTTTTTTGGAGAACTGAGAGCATCGGTAAGTGTCATCTCCCTGAGGCTGGCTTTTCAGATGAACAGGAGGTTGAGAGTAAAAGAAACAGTTGTCAGATGGTTTATTCATGTACCTCATGGATAGAGGTATGAGGTAGGAAGACAGTATTTCCTCATGGTGGCCGAGCAGGGGACTCGGTGATGGCAGAGGGGCCTGCTGGCTTCCCCTCCAGCACTTTTCAGGTCAAGTAAATGACGATGTGCTACCTGTCAGCACAAGATGGTGAAAGCCAAGGGAAGGCCATGCTGCTGTGTGCTGCAGCAAGCCACAGCACAGTGCCCTAGGAGAAGCAACTAAGAGACGGCCCGTGGAAAAGCTGGCTGGAAATCACTTGGCAGATGCTCCACGTCACTCTGTGAAGCTGCGATTTAGTTTTAAAGTCCACTTCTTCAGTTTTTCTGAGCAATGGCTGGCTGGGGGAAGGCAGTAGGTGGTGCATGATTTCACTGCTCTGAGTGTTTCAGAGATAAATAAATTACTGTTGCTATACCTATGTTGTGTTTAGAACATAAAAGCTGCTCTCTGGTAAGGCTTTGGCAACGGTGGGATACCAGCCTAGAGTGTGCAAGGGGGAGAAGGGTAGGCAAAGAGGCTGGAGGTCCATGTGGTCCCCAGGAGTAGAGCTGCCTTACGGTGATGGAGCAGAGATGTCCACATAAGCCTTTGCCCATCTGACCTGCCCCCCCCAGAGACACTCAGGCTTGGGTTGGGGCAACCAAAGCGTCCTGGGGCTTTCTCCATGCTGATGCCAGCTTTTATCCGAGCAAAGAGCAGACGCAAAAGACTGAAGCAATCTGCCCTTAAACATGGCAGAGACTCCTGTGCTGCGGGGAAGAACTGCTGGCTCAAGCAGTGTGGTCAGGCCTCCCACTACAGGGCAAGTCCTGGATCGGAGGCAGCCTCTTGTGGCTTTGGTTGTCCGTGGGGCTGGGGCCTCAGCCTGCCACTGCTGGAGATCTTGACATCCAGGCTGCAAAGAGCTGCTCAGTGGGTCATGGGTCATGATGCTGCACATTGAATAAACTTATGGAAAAGCTCCTGGAGGAGTTAGGTGTTGAGGTTTCAGAGTAGGAACATAGTCAGATGTGATATAACCCAGCATATATTTTGCAGGCACAAGCACAAACAGCAAATTTTTTCAAGCAAATGGGAATAGGTGCAAAGCTTTTAGGACAAATCAGTAATTTAAATTCTCTATTCACTGTGGTTTTGGTCTTCCACAGTTCAAGCTTAGGGAGCACTGAAAGTGCTCTGAATTTAATGTCAAGTCACAGTTAAAGAGTTTGTCAAAGTACCTTGAAACCTTCATCTATAGCAACGCTGTCTACTTCTGCAAACACAGGTCACTGGGGGTGCTCATGGGTGCAAGCCAGCTCTCAGTAAAATCTTTCATAGAAGTGAAGTTTCCAAATGTTTCTCTTCATCCCTGCCTCCCCCTCCTCTATTTGGATCCTTTACTGATGCTTTTGAAAATAAGTAACAGAGATATCAAGTACAGACTAAAATCTTCTTTTACTGTCTTCTCAGGACAGTAGCAAATTAATTCTCATGTTAACACTAATTTCCATAAACCCTCTTAGAACTATATACAGTGGTGAACTGCAGCTGAAGTGAATGAAAATGTGTCACTGTTTCTACTTATTTAAGGAAATCTGAGATAAAATTTTTGTAGCTGCAGGATAGTCCTTGTGCTTTACTTGATACCTACAAATGTTGGGTTCCCCAGGTTATGATAGCATGTGACAAAATGTCTTCTAGGAGAAATGATGGCCTCTGCCTCCTTGGGCATAGTGATGGGATCCTGAGGTGGTGTATCACCAACACAAGGCTCCTCTGATGGTTGATTTTGCCCCTTTGAACATGCAGTAGGTGTTTGTGCCTGGTCCCCAGTCCCACCAGTGGGTTCAGGAGGGATACAACTTGTATTTCCTAAGGCATTTTATGGCAACACATCTGTCACTGTTTAGAAACCTTTGGCTGCCCTGACAGACTCCTATTTGATGAGTTTAACACAGGTATTTACACAATCATCAGTTTTTCAGTCTATTATTCTAGAAGCCTGCTTGCATGCTGATCTGACCAGATCCGCAGTGCTGGCCCTCCTTGTACATTTTCCAACAGCCTGAAATGCTCAGACGGTTGGTAATGGGGCCTCCTACCAGCAGCTGAAGATTGGAAACAGGCACATCACAGTGACATCATTCACCACAAGGAGCTCGGGGCTGGAGCCCGTCTCCTCACGTCCCAGCGGGCGGACGTCTGCTCCTGCCTGCCCAGCCAGACCCAACACTCACCGTGTGCTGTTAACCCTGCCCGGGAGCGATGCTGCAGCTGGTGCCCTGTGCTCAGCAGCTCTCAGGGACAAGCACCACCTGCATCTGAACACAAATGTGCTTGTTTGGGAAGCTGTCTCTTCAGTGTGGTTGCTCTTCCCTTCGGGATTAGCCAAAACCCTCACTGGTGATGGCTGCCCTGGGTCCCACAGCACTCTCCTCACACGCCCTGTCCTGAAGCAGCAAGTCCCACACTGCTGTGGACTCAGAAGCCACGTCCAAAAATGGATGCATTTGCTTCTCGTAAGCACTTTGCTGCCCACCATGAGGCATCCCCCAAGGCAGAGGAGCAAGGCAGGACCTGGATAAAACTGCATTTTCCAGAAAAAAAGTAATGGAGGGACAGAGAGCTAAACCTGGTGTTACTTCACCTCCAAGCCTCCCCTGCAGCTGGAAGCCAGTGCCAGGAGTGGAGACACAAAGCACAAAGGTCTGCACTGCCCCATTTCCGGAAATAGCTCCTCTGGGCTCTTGCTATTCAAAGTGCAGCTCCCAAGAAAGCAGCACTGCATTCAGCAGATGCTGGGGCCACAGCTGGGTGTGAGCACAGCTGGCCAGATGTTGCAAAGCCAGGTGCAGACATGCCTCTGTAGATGTTGCAGCATTGGGTGCCTGCTGGAAGGTCGCAGTGGGTGGGTAGCAAGGCCACTGTGCCCATGGGGAGGGCACTGTGCTCCTGGCAGTACTGCTCCTGCCTTGTCCTTAGCAGCACGTGTGTAGAGGGCTTGGGAGTCAAAAACTTTGCTGCCTGATGGCTGCATGGTATCCAAGGTGTTTCTAATATTCCTGCCCTTGCTGCCAAATGGAGAAATTGTCACCTGATGGCTGGTGAGGGGCAGGCTGGCAGAGCTTTCTCCACAGATGTCTCTCTGGTAGTATGTTCCCTTGCAAATACCTGCATAATTAAAGCCATGCATGATCAACCGGTCTGGGTTGTAGCACAGAAGAGGAGTGTGCAGCTACATCGGCTGCTCTCCAGCAGCTCTGTGCAGTCTGTGCCTCTCTAGGAGACTTCTTAGGAGCCTTGGTCACCTTCACAAGGTGGTTGTTTGCAGGGAACATGCTTCCCTGTGCTACAAGCAGGAAACAACAGCCTGGGTCTACCCCAGCTCCTCTGGGACCTGTTATGTGCCTGTATTTGGTTTGCAGGGAGACTGAATGTCTCCAAGCAGCTGAAGGCAGTGTTTAAGTGAGACAGTGCCCTGTGTCAAGGAAAACAGCTTATCATAAAACTATGGGGAGAAGAAGCATGTTCTTGGCAATTCATCAGGCTATACCTATAAAAGTGGCCAGGAATATTCTCAGATGCTAGAAAAAGACCACCCCTATCATTACACTGCTAAGGATGGGCCCTGCCATGGTGTTGGCCCAGGACAGCCATTACTTTTTGCAAATAACTGCCCAGCATGGCGCTGGATCAGCTCACTCCTCTTTCCAGGTGACCCTGCACCTTGCAAGGTGAGGTTTCCACAGTGCAAACCCTGCACAAAGTTCAAAACAGACACCTCCAGGGAACTGTGCAACACCCCAACCCATCTGTGCCCAGGAGCATCTCATGCAGCATCTGCACAGGCAGGTGTAGCCTGGGAGCCAGCAGCGGGGTTTGTGGGAACAGCTTCACACCTAAATGCTGCTCCTCTGATTTCCGGACTCTGCGTTCAGCTGTGTGAGAGACTCTTAAAGAGTCTGTCTCCTTGGAGAGCTGTCTGGTTTTCAAGCTGACAGAGGCACTGCAGTTTGGTGCCATTGCAAACCCCCTCCTGTTACTGCCTGACTGTGGGGAGTGGCTTCATGACTCCTTTAGTGTTGCAGATCCATTGCTGCACTCTTTTGGTATTTATGGGGTAAAATCCACACATACGTACTGAGAGATCAGTTACCTAATTAGACAAATATAGGAAGTACATTGAGGCCTCCAGCTTTCTGCTGGTTTGCTCATTTTTGGTCAACCTCAGCTGGAAGGGCAGGAGACTGCTAAGTGCTCTGTGCAGAGCTTTCATCATCCCTTCCCTCAGCCGCACACCACGAGACTAGTAAACCCAACACACCCCTTCAGGCTTGACTGCAAGAACCAGCAGTAACCATTCAAGTTTAATGTCTAGATTTTGACCAGTGGCTCGCTGGGGTTTTAACCTTCAGAATAAATGACTGGGCTCAGGGGATTTCCAAAGTGCTGGCCTGAACTCACCAAATGCTGCTGTGTGCCATTGCTGTGGAGGGCAAATCCCCACTGTCTCTCTGCCCACCATGGGGACAGATTTTTTGATGCTATAACAAAAGAAGAGATCCTCCTAGGTTCCTTTGCAGTTCAGGTCTTCCTAGACTTCCTTTGGGTGTGTTTCTCCGTGGAGGTTCAGGATACTTGCATAGAATGACATCCACATTCATGGTGGATATTCAAGCCTGCTTCTCACCATCTATTAACTCCACAGAGATTAGTGTGGGCACCTGGTTACACTTCCCTGCAACACTCACTCCCTTGCAGAGATTTAGCAATATTGATGCACTCACTACCCTGTTAGTTGTCGAGCCTGGCTAAGGTGAGATGGCAGGAGGAGGCTGAAGCAGCCTGTTGTGGACCTACCATTTACACCTACCCAGTCCCATCCCTGCCTCAAGGATGAAAATGAGTTTCTGTTTCAGCAAGAAAGCATCAAGCCTCTGTTCTGTAATAGATCCATTTTTAAAGCAATTCCATATTTGTTCAGTTTAATGCTGGTGTTCTATCAGCAAAAGCACTGTTTAGCATTATTGTAGTTACCTGTACAATTTCTATGTATTTATTTTGAGAAGACCCACCTGTTCAATTCTTCGGGGTTTACAAGCTGCTACAAAACAAAAGTTCAAAACAGACACCTCCAGGAAACTGCACATGGCTTTCCTCAGTGTTTCCAACTACTCTGCTAACTTCATTGGAGACCTATCTAGTCAAGAACACAAGAATGTATCTCCTTATAAATCCATGAACAATCAGATATTAAACAACAGATTCTTTCTCAGGACTAACTTTGAAACAGGTACAGAACTCAATTCCTTTGGGGGGATTTTGTGCTCAAGTCTTTACAGATCCAAATGGTTGTGGAAGGCCTCAACCTGTGAATGGCAGAGAGACACAAGAACTTCTCAGTGTGTTGGGAGGTAAGACACAACATTAGCACCAGCATCATTGGTGTTTTGTTGCATAAAAATTGTCAGGACCAGAAGCCAGAGTCGTTATTTTGGTGTCCAGTATCTTAGCAGACTGATGGACCCAAGACCTATTGGTAGTGGTTTTCAGGTAGAATAAGAGGTTCCCTCCTGAGGTCTTGTTCTTACTTGAGGTAAGTTCTTACTTTCAAAAGCACAAATCAAAGTAACTGGAGGAACAGTCACTTGTCAGTTTTGTGGCCTCTGGATCTGGGTCGCCCAGAGCCCCAAATGCAGTAGATCAGAGCAGCCAGGGAGCATCTACTGCAGCTATGTAGAACCTGGGAGGAAAACGCTGGTTCCAGTTCCATCTTCCAGGAAGTGTTTTTGGTTTACACCCCCAGTAGTTCTGAGTATTTATATGCACTTTTATAAGAAAGCAGGTGGGCAAAATCTGAATCATGACAAGTCTATTCTGTGATACTACTAAAGGAGAAAATATGAACTAAATGTTTCTTCTACTGCAAGTTTCCCCTTGTCTGCAAAGGGAAAAAGACTCGTAAAGTTGAAGAGGCAAAACATACTAAAGGTGCTGTTACCTGAGATCTGGATCTCATGCCAAGTGTGGTAGGAAATGAAATCTAATCCAACAATGGAGGTTTGTAGAATTCAAGCAACTTCACAGTGACACATTCTCCCCTTCACCCTTTTTATTTTATGGTGTTTGAAGGAAGAAATGTAATAGAATACATCATAGATGGATTTAAATCCATCCTTGCCTTACTGCAAGGAGTATGTAGCCCAGACTTCCCATGTTTTTCTCCACCTGGAACCATATCCACAAAGTCGGAAGGTGCACAAGCACTTCCCTGCCTTTGTGAGCCTAGGCCCTGACTTAGTCCAGTGGGGGTACAGATGTTAAGTCTTGCACAAATCATGCATGTCTGTAATAGTTGCCATTTATTAAATGCACTGGTTACTTTCTGGTATTTTGTGGTGTTCTAACTTCTTAGGATTTTATTTCCATAATCGCTGTTGGTGGATTATAGAAGAAATTGTTAAAAGTACTATTTTAAGAAGTAATATAGTACATCTGTAGGCAATTACATAAAAGTACAAATGTTAAGCCACAGTAATGTCCTTGAACACAATACAAGAAACTCTGATACTCTAAAATAAATCACATTAAGAAAGTGACGTGTTCTGTTTCATTTTTATCCTGTCACCCAGAGATTATGTAAATCATTCTCAACACTCAGTAGTCAGGGATATTGATTCCCAATGAGACCACAATTTTTTTTTTGCACTGAAGAAATGGAGACAGTAAGCCAAAAGGAAATTCACCTATACTGAATACCTAAATTTGAAAAAAAAAGATGGTAAATAAGAGTAATTTAGAAATTAATAGGCATCTTTATCAGTTCTGCATTTCAAGGATTTGTAATTGTTTTTCAAATGTAAAATTTATTGCAATAACTGGATGATCTGCATGGAAGAGAACAGAAGTGAACTGCTGACATTGTGTACTCTGGAAGTATAGTCTTGCTGACATGAGCAAGAGGTGAAAAATGGCCAATGAAAGCATTTTAAACTTAAAATAAACCCAAAGGACTTGGATTCTGTTAGCAATCAACTTGGTAACATGTGAACATGCTGTTTTCCACATGTGCAAAGCAGGACCTCATCTTCTGACAAACAATAAAACTCAACCACAGCCTGAAGCTGTAGAAACTAGCCACAGATCATGGACTCTTGCATCACACCCCTCAGCAGCAAGGAACAAAGACTTTGGTCTCTTACAGTGTGATCTGCAGCCTCTGCATCTGGTCCAGTGGACCTCCTGTTTTGAGCTGGTCATTTGCAATGGGGAGGTGCGAAAGGAGAGGTGCAACTTTTGACCTAGGTACAGCCCACCTCGCTGTTCTGCAAAGCTGGCCACTGCAGAAAACTCACACTCCTTTTCAGTGATTAAGAGATTAGGCCCACTTTTATCAGTGATACGAATAGTGCATTCCATGGGATACAGGCAGACATTCATAGGTTGGAAAAGACATTCAAGATCATTGAGTCCAACCATTAGCCTAACTCTACCAAGTCTGCTGCTAAACCACGTTCCCCAGCACCATATCTACATGACTTCTAAACACGTCCAGGTATACTAATTCAACCACTTCCCTGTGCAGATGGTTCCAGGGCTTCACAACCCTTTCGGTGAAAAAGCTTTTCCTACTATCCAAGCTAAACTTTCATTGGCACAACTTGAGGCCATTTCCTCTTGTCCTACTGCTTGTTACTTGTGAGAAGAGACTGATCCCCACCTTGCTACAACCTCCCTCAGCCTCAGTTCCCTCAGATGCTCCTCCTAAGACATGTTCTCTAGACCCTTCAGCAGCTTTGTTGCCCTTCTCTGGACCTGCTCCAGCATCTCAATGTCCTTCATGTACTGAGGGGCCCAAAACTGAAACCAGTACTTGAGGAGTGGCCTCAACAGTGCTGAGTAGCCCTTCTGGCTTTTGTTTAGTTTAGGAGTCCCTCCTGCTGCTGAAAAAGGCTGTTGAGAAGGTAAACAAATTTCACAAATAATTTCAAATTTGTATCTTTTCTCTCTTCTTATGATTCATAACAGTGTTAGTGAAGAGTAGTAGAGTAGGAACGGGGACATGTATGCACAGAAACATTTCCAGCAGCAATGTTCTTGCAGATGTGTAATAAATTACTAGATACAGAACAGTAACGTTGCCAGAACGGTTATTAGTAAATCCTGGCTTCTGTCTTAATTTACCAATTCAGCACCAGTACTGCAGACAAAAGAGTAAATTGGTATCAGACGAAATTCCAAGGAATTGAGTTATATTAAGAATTAATCAGGATGAGGAGGAGCTCAGTGGCTTCACCAGCAGAACACATCAGCATTTGCCAGAAAGAAACCACCTGATGCTCTTAAGAAAGCAGTCTGAAAACGTAGTCTTCTTTCAAGACAAATTTGGTTTTATTTTTAAGTCATTGAAAGTTAACTGGCTAACATACAGCCAGTGTTCAGATTTTGCCCTGTGTAACTGCTTAGAATAAGCTAAAGACAAAAAACGGAACACAAACAAAAATTCTTGGAGAACACTGTAAAAAGCAGCAAAGTATTACATGAACACCATTTTAACATCAGTGCTGGAGTCAGTGGCTATCACAGATCAACTCCCCTTTCTGCTTTTTCAGCTTTGATTTTTGAGTCAAGGCTAAGAAATGTTTAAAAGGGAATAAAAAGGAAATCTGCATATTTCTTATTCCAAAAAAAAAAGAGACAACATCAAGTCTATTATTGTTTACAGCTTTCATTCAGTTTTATAAAAAAATATATTTATGGATATATAAAAGACTATGATACAGACAACAAAACATACACCTACAGTTCTCCTTCAGTGATATCCTCATCAGGGCAACAATAGTATTCCACAAAACAGATCTGTCCATCTTCATTCCTAATCATATACTGAAGTGAAAGAAATCCTTGCGTATCTGTTCGAATGGACACTTTACAAGACAAAGCCAGTGCCTTTGTAGATGGTTTAAGCAAAGAAATCTTGTACCTGCAGAGGAAAAAAAGCCAACAGGTCATCTGAAAAAAAAATACATTGTGCAGAGACAAGCTGAAACATTAGTCCCAATAAAAACCACAGAGTAACTAATCATAGAGTAACCCAATTAGCAATTTTGATCTTTTCCTGGTAATAACATCGGACAGACGTTGTTGTTGCTCAGCTTTTGATCACAGACACAGACTTTTATCAGATGGGAAGTAATTTTTTTTCTCCATACCAGTGACATAGAAGTCACAGTAACGCAAAACCAGTTTTTTAAACTTTCCAGCAAGAACACATGACCTGCCACAGAGGGCATTGATGACAGACTTCCTAACCTGTTTGTCTGGGTCTGGTTACACTGGAATGCTTCCATCAAATCAGAGTCCCTGGGGTAGTCCAGATGTGCACTTCCTGCATTTCCAAAAGTGGATAACCTGCAAGACAAAAGGCACCATCTCAAAATATCTGATCGCGGTTCTCTAAAAACTTGTCAGAATCAGTCACCTTGAGTATCTCAATGGCTACTGCACAAAGCACTATTGTTTGTTTTGCTTTATTAAATTATAAATACTGAACTGCCTGCATCAGTTGCATATTTACAAGGCTGTCAATATATTCATGACTATGCTAATTAGATTACATACTGTAATTTGCTATACTCATTACAATTTTTCTTGAATCAAAGAAATACTCTAAAATAGCTCTCTGCTCTCCACCCTGAAAACTTCAAGTCCTTACCAACAGAGGCTGAATGAACCTTTGAGTTGAAAGCAGTTTCCAGTACCTGAAGTAGGGTTTATCTGGAGACATGGTAATCTGCAGAACTTCACTGGTCATATCCAGTTCTGCAAACGCTTCTCGTAGTCCCTCTGACTGCAGGATAATTTTATTAACAACCTTTGTACTGCAGAAATCAAAGTCTAACAACTCATCAGGTTCTTGAGTGTTAATTTTGCACACAGTCACTACTCCTCCTTCTTCCAAGAACAGCATCAAAGGATAACCATAACCACGATAACACATCCTAAGGGCAGTTGATGATCCTGAAAAAGAGAACGGGATATACACTCTTCAGAGAGCTCAGAAAATTCACATTTTACTAGCATATGGGGCACAGATCACTTTGACTTACCATGTTTGGTCCAGCCTCCAATACACTAATGCAGCATGCTTAGCACAGCCTCCGAGATATGAAGTGCTAGTGGTTATGCAGCAAAACAAAATTATTTGTATGTAGACACCAGTTCAATTCCAACTCACGCCATGTACCAAATGGGTAACACTGGCTGTGACAATGAAGCTGGATACACTACAAATAGTTTAGCAGAACTGGAAAATCCTCCATGGTGCTGAAGCTCTCTCTGGCTCACACTTTATTTCTTCACTACTCTTGTTACTTGTGCCACCCCAAGTGAAGTTAACGTGGCTTAGCATGCACGATGGTCACATCCTCCTTTTGCTAGCTAATCACAACATGAACATTCAGTTTCCTACAATCAGAGTGCTGTTTTGTACAGCTATTTAGGTTTTTAGGTCAGAGTCATGACAGAAACAGCAGAGGAATGTGAAATTCAACAGCTGCAATGGCAGAACTGCCCCAAAAAATTGTCATGGTATCACTCTGCCTAAGTACACAGTGCATCCCACAGCACCCATGCAGCCATGCAACTTGTAGCTAACTTGGCTTGTGAAGGTATTTTTTGAACAACAATCAAGTAAAAAAAAAATATTTGTAGGAAATAAAATTCTTTAAGACCTGAGGTTTTTTTGTTTAAATGAGTGTGCTGATCAGTGTGCTGACTGCTGCTAGAGTTCACAGCAATTAGTCGGCTCAAGACCCTTGTGAGCCCAACATGGATCCCCTGTGGCCATAAGATGCTCTGACAGCTGTGATGCTTCTTCAGCTCAAAGCGGGAGCTCTGATAGGAGGCTGCCCCAGCCCGCCCAGGCAGTTGTCTTCTAGCGTGATGCTGAGAGTATGTGCAGCCTGTCCTGCTGGCCACATAAATGTTACGTGAGAGTGTGAGGCACTGGCCCTAGCAGAGGGAACCTTGGCACTCTCTACTGACTGCCCTGACTATGCTGCAGAGGAACATTCATGCCAGATGTGTCCAGGTTTTCCCCTGAAGCAAATGGCACTTGGGAACAAATTAGTGTTTGTGTGATGTGATGATCTGGGGTCTGGACTGAAAACAGATTAAAGGGAAAGGCAGTCACAGCTTGTGTCAGTCCTAGGGTACAGCACTGGTCTCAGAGCCAGAACTCCAGCCTAAACTTCACACAACCTGGCGGAGATACCTGAATAAATTACTTGTTGTGCTTTCTAATCAGGATTACAGAAACTATTTGAGATCTTCAGCCCCAAACCAGAGCAAGGGTAAAAGCTGGGGCTGTTCATGGGACCTCATGCCACAAAAGGGTTCTCTCCCAAAACAAGTGGGGGTTTTGTGCCTTACACAGAACCAGGAAACACAATCTTCACAGGAAGACTTCTCCGTTTCTCAGTTACCCCAATAGCGTCACACAGACATAGACCTTTACTCCACCTTCCAAACTGAATGAGCCTCTTTTAGCCCCTGCTGCTGCACTGAGCAGCCTGTGACACACTGGCAGGGCTCACACCCACCAGCTCTTTCCTTCTCTCCAACAACTGTTATCACAGCACATGTCTGTATTAAGCTGAAGTAAACAGGATGGAGCCTGCTGAACAGCAGTAGCTGCCATGCTCAGAAGGACTTAGATGAGGAAGTCAGAAGTCCTGCCAAGAAATCTCCCTGTAGCTACGTACAGGTTTCACTATGTGACTACACGTGATAAAACTACATGGTCAAGGTAAAAATGCATCATACCTGGCACAGAACTGGTACCAAAAATGGTCAAGCAGTCAAGAAGAACAGACAAATTGATCCGGAATGTCACTGATTCCTCCTGAACAGCAAATTCCTGAAAAATTTCTGCCTGTAGGAGAAAGGAAAGAAATTAAGAGAGTGGAGTTTCTGCAATTACTTTACAGTTTACACTTATTTCCTTAAATTCAGCCAGCGCTTTCACTTTCAGAGATCAGTGCAATACAAAGTGACTTCTACGTGTAACACAGTATCAATTAAAGAAAAATGGGTCTTCATCCTCAAAACCAGTAAAATAAAATCAGGTCACAGTTGAAACTAAATAGAATGGTATAAGCACAAAAACTGTCTTTTAGTTAAAACAAGCTACAAAAGTTAAAGCCAGGTTTGCCCCTGAAGTAAATGGCACTTGGGAAGAAATTAGTGTTTATGTGATGTGAAGATCTGGGGTCCAGACTGGAAGCTGCCTAATCCTGGAGCTGGAAACATTCAGGGAACTAGAATCACAGAACTGTTTGTGTTGGAAGTGACCTGTAAAGGTCATCTAATCCAATTCCCCTGCAATAAGCAGGGACATCTTCAATTAGATCAGGTTGCTCAGAGCCCCATCAAGCCAGGGATGTGGTATCTACCACCTCTCTGGGCAACCACCACCCTCGTCTTAAAATAATACTTCCTTTTATGTAGTCTGAATCTCCCCTCTTTTAGTTTGAAACCATCACCCCTTGTCCTGTCACTACAGTCCCTGATATAAAGATTGTCCCCATCTTTCTTATAAGCCCCCTTTTAGTACTGAAAAGCTGCAATAGGGGTCCCTGAAGCCTTCTCTTCTCCAGGCTGAACAACCCCAACCCTCCCAGCCTGTACTCATAGGAGAAGAGCTCCAGCCCTCTGATCATTTTTGTGGCCCTCTTCTGGACCCACTCCAACAGGTCTGTGTCTTTCCTGTGCTGAGGATTCCAGAGCTGGACGCAGTACTCCAGGTGGGATCTCACCAGAGTAGAGGGGCAGAATCACCTCTCTCAATCTGCTGGCTGCACTTCTTTTGATGCAGCCCAGGATATGGTTGGCTTTCAGGTCTGCAAGCACATGTTGCCAGGTCATGTCTGTCTTTTCATCCACCAGTACTCCTGAGTCCTTCTCCACAGAGCTGCTCTCAATCCCTTCATCCCCCAGCCAGTATTGGTACCAAGGGTTGTCCTGACCCAAGTGCAGGACCTTGCATTTGGCTTTGTGGAATCTCATGAGGTTCACAAGGATCAACTTCTCAAGCTTGTCTAGGTCTCCCTGTATGGCTCCCATCCCTCAGGTGAGTCAACCACACCACTCAGCTTGCTGTTGCCTGCAAATATGCTGAGGGTGCACTTGATCCCACTGTGTCATTGACGAAGATATTAAACAGTACTGGTCCCATTACAGAGCCCTGAGTAACACCACTCATCACTGACCTCCATCAGAACATTGAGCTGTTGACCACTGCCCTCTGGATGCAATCATCCAGCCAATTCCTTATCCACCAAACAGTCCCCCCATCAAATCCATATCTCTCCAATGTAGAGAGAAGGATGACGGGGAGGACTGTCAGAAGCCTTACAGAAGTTCAGAGAGATGACATCCATAGCTTTTTCCTTGTGGACTGATGTAGTCACTCCATCATAGAAAGTCACTACGTTGGTCAGGCAAGACTTGCCCTTGGTGAAGCTACATTGACTATCTTGAATCTCCTCCACGTGCCTCAGCATAGCTTCCAGGAGGCTGTCACACTGGGAGACCTCAGGGCCCTTCTCTTTAACCTTTGTAAAAATGGGTGCAATGTTTCCTCTTTTCCAGTCTCCAGGGACTTCACCTGACTGCTGTGACTTTTCAAATGTCATGGAGAGTGAACTACATCAGTTAACTGCCTCAGGACTCTGGGATGTCCCTCGTTGGGTCTCACAGACTTATGTATGTTCATGTTCCTCGGGGAGGGGGAGTCTCAAACTTGATCTTTTTCTTACAATGGGAGGGACTTTGCTCCCCCACTCCCTGCCTTGAGGTCCATCTGCTCAAGAGGTGTCGTAAGAGAGATTGCCAGTGAAGACTGAGGCAAAGAAGCTCTACAGTTCCTCAGCCTTCTCCTTGTCCATTGTTACCAGTTTGCCAGTCATGTTCACCTGGGGGTGTACACTTTCTGTGACCTTCCTTCTCTGGCTCCCAGGCTGACAGAAGCCCTACTTACTATTCTTTGCATCACCTGCCAGGTTCAGCTCCAGCCGCACCTTGGCCTTCCTGACCCTGTCCCTACACAAGTAGACAACATCCCCATGCTCTTCCCAGGATATCTGACCCTGCTTCCACCACTTGTTCATTTCCTTCTTGCCATTTGGTTTGACCAGCAGGTTGTGATTCAGCTGTGCTGGTCTCTTGCCTTGCTTGCCGAATTCTAACACCTGGGGATTAAGAGCTTTTGCACTTTATAGAAAGTGCCCTTCAAAACCTGCCAGCTCTGCTCTGTTCCCTTGTCCCTGAGTTTCCCAGGGGGTCCTCTTGACTGACTCCCTGAACAGCTGAAATTTTGCTTTCCTAAATTCAGGGTCCAAACTTCCTTCTTCTCCTGTCCCATATGCCTCAGGACTGCAAACTCCACCAGTGCAATGTAAGTGCAGCTACACAATTTCAGAGTCACCCTTCTCCAGAAACAATACTTATTTACTTTTCTTCACTGGGAAATGAATAAATATTTCAAATAATATGTAAGAACAGAACAGCACAGTGAGTTCACAACACTGAAACATGCCTCTGACCAGCCTGGTGGGAATACTGCTCCCGGCTACCTCCTGTTTGCCACTGGGCATGAGCTGCTTTGTGCTACCTGCAGAAACAGAGCATCTTGGAAAGAAAGCAGAGTGATGTGAGCTGCTTTTGAAAAAGCCATTACATATTTTTATTGGCAGCCAAGAGGACAAACCCCACCCTGGGGTGCATCCAACACAGCACGACCAGCCGGTCAGAAGAGGGGATTATCCCCAAGCGTTCAGCGTTGGGGCGGCCTCACCTTGGGTGCTGTGTGCAGGGATGGGCCCCACAAGTCAAGGAGGGTGTGAAGGGACTTGAGTGTGTCCAGAGGAGGGCAACAAAGATGGTGAAAGGGCTGGAAGGAATGTCCTGTGAGGAGCAGCTGAGGACTCTGGATTGGTCTAGTTTGGAGAAAAGGAGGGTGGAGGATGAAGCTCTCTACAGCTTCCTGAGGAGGGGATGTGGAGAGGGAGGCGCTGGTCTCATCTCCTTGGGACCCAGTGGCAGGAGTAAGGAGGTGACTGCACCCCTGTACTTGGCAGGCTACTTTTGATCCTATATCAAATGCAAGTTAAGAAGAAATAATTTAGATTGCTATTTAAAGCTGCTCATATCAACAGCGTAGCTGAGACCCTCTGTGGATGTGTAACATCTCAAGCTCCCTTCCTGGACAAAGTTCTGCACAGGCAGAACCAGGGAGCAAAAGGGGCAGACACTGCTGCAGGCTTGTGAAGAAACAAACTCGTGACCTGTGGCTGGAAGCTTTCAATGCAGCTCAGCAGGCACACTGCAGGGGAGTGTCTGTGAATCTGTACTCCTTTTGAGGACTGACTTAAACCCACTTTATTGGAAGAAAGACAGAGAGAAAGATGGAGAGATAGGCAGGCAAAGAGATGGACAGACAGATGGACGGAAAGACAGTCAGACAGAAAAGCACTTTATGAACTTGCTCATGCACCTAAGAACAGTATAGTCAGCAGGAGCAGTGGACTTAGCAGGTGCCAAGACATCAAGCACGGGCACAAGCTCATCACACGAGCAGGCGTGCAGGAACACAGCAGGCACTGAGCTCGGCCCTTCAATCGCATAGACACCTCAGAAATGATCGCAGCCCCATCAAGGCAGTTCCTTCATGTCAGCTCCCGCACCTATGCAGCGATTTCCCCTTCTCTCCGGGTAAACTCGCTGCACACCCCCTCCACCACGTAACCGCGGCCGTTCCAAGGTCTCTAACAGTGACACCAGCTCCTCCCCACGCTAAGGCCGGGGCGGGCCCGCTCCGCCAGCAGCGGCCGGGCCCGGGCCGCAGCCCCCACCTGGATGAAGGCGTTGGCCTGGATGCATTTGGCGTCCTCCACCGTCACCTTGAGGCCGTTGGCCGTGGCGAAGCAGGTGGCGTAGTCCTGGAAGTGGACAGCCCTGAGGAGACTGGAGAGGTGGCGGGCGTTGTCCAGGCTGGTGACCAGCACGTAAGGCTCGCCGCTGGCGGGGGACTGTGTGGAGAGCGGCATGTCGGCCACTCCGCGCTTCCGGAGGGCGCCGGAAGTACGAGAACTGGAAGTGTTAGGGAGCCGGAAGTACGAGAACCGGAAGTGTTAGGGGGCCGGAAGTACGACGGCGAGTGGCTGCGGGCACGGCGTGGTGCGGTCGGTATGGCGGCTGCCAAGAGGAAGCGTGGTGACCCGGCCGCCCGGCCGCAGAAGCGAGCTAAGAGGGCCTCGAGTGCGCCGGAGCCCGATGCCAAGCTAGGCCCGGAGGGAGCGGGCCTGGAGGAGTACAGTATCCCGCCGCCGGTCTCCCAGGTACCTCCCAGCCCCGCGGGCCGCGCCGCGCGTCCCTGCTGTGCTCCCTGCCCGGGCTGTTCCGGCCTTGCGGGGAAGGCAGCGGGCACGGGTGACCCGCTACTTCGTGCTGCCGTGTCCCAGCGCGATGCTGGAGGGCAGCGTGGCTCCTGGGGACCGACGGCTGCGGCCATTGCTGCTCCCAGGGCTGGGGCACTGGGGCGCGGAGTGTCGGGGAGATCCCCGCTGTTAAGAGAATAGAGTGGCTTGTTAGCAGTTTTTTAATATATGTATAATTCCAGAACAGATAAAAGTGGTACGCGATGGTATGTTATTTCTACGAAAATATACAAAGAACAGTATCCTGGTCGATGTATATAAGATGTGGTACCTTAATCTTAAAAGCATTTTGAAGACTTGTAGAATTCTCTTATATACAAAGGATGCCAGGAAAGTATGCTCAGAAGGCTTCAATAATTGCCTTGTGGTTTGCTTAGAGGGGAACCAAAAAGGAGCATGTTGAAGTCTGAGATCTCTTCACATGCTCATCTGTAAGGAAAAGCTCA
Organism: Brachypteracias leptosomus; assembly: GCA_013401335.1. Classification (NCBI taxonomy): domain Eukaryota; kingdom Metazoa; phylum Chordata; class Aves; order Coraciiformes; family Brachypteraciidae; genus Brachypteracias; species Brachypteracias leptosomus. The sequence continues at coordinate 57,433 of VYZX01010779.1, forward strand.
ATCTCTGGATTGAGCTTCTGTGTTTCATGGGAACATACTGAAGCAGAATGGATGCCAGTTCTTCATGTAAAAACTTAGCCCCTTGTGCTCTGTAGGGAGGTCATCACTCGTGCTGACAGAGTGGTTCTGTGGGCAAAGAATGACATGTTCTTACTTTGCTTTTCTGTGATTACAGTTCAAACATTTATTGTTGTGTTGTAGTAGTTTTAAGGCTAGAAACTTCCTGCTTAAACTTTCTCTCTTTTTCCTAGGGGAAATGGAAAAACAAGGAGCGAGTGCTTATTTTCTCTTCTCGTGGAATTAATTTCAGAACGAGGCACCTAATGCAAGACTTAAGGACGTTGATGCCTCACTCTAAAGCAGGTAGGATTGGACATCATCCCTGATGTACATTTTCAGAGTAGTTTTAAACCAAGAACTTCTAACAACCTGTTATTTTTTAAAAATATGGTACATAACTGTTTTGACGAAACTTTTTATCTTAAGCACCAAACCCCTTTTCAGCCACAAATACAGCAACTGTTGTTGTATCTTAGTATTTTCTGAGAAATGGCTCCTATGGCCTCAGTCCTGTAAGTGCACAGATGCTTTTGTTGTTGTGTTTATCACATAATATGGCTGTAACAACTTGACAGTTATTCTTAATCTCTTATTTATAACCAGTAAATTTTTGCAAGAGGACTGACTGTTAAAAGAACTTCTGTTGAATAGGTTTTCTAGCCTTCTAAGTGTTGTTCTTGTCTTCCAGATACTAAAATGGACCGCAAGGACCAGTTGTTTGTAATTAATGAGGTAATCCAGGATTTAACTAATGTCTTTTTTGTTTTCTTTGCAAATTCAATGTGCAAGAGAAAAGGGCAGTGAAGTTCTAAGGGTCTCACACTAGGTACAGGAGTTGTGTGACTTCATAGATGACAACTATTGATATTCAAGAAGTGCTCATGTGAAAACAGGAAGTTGACTTTTGATTAATAAACCCAAAATGAAACCTTTCATTGAAAATGGACTTTTGTCATGAAGAAATAAAACAGAATGTGCCTTTTATAGGTGAAAGGTGTGTTGGAGTTTACACTCAAAGGAAGCGAGAAACAAATAATAGAGCCAGGCCAGACAATGTAGTAGGACACTGGTAGTTCAGAAATTTGAACTTTATGTCACAGCTCCGGGTCTAATGTTTATATTCTGGGGAGCTTATCAAGTTGTTTGTAGCTTGAGTGAAGCTACTTCTGATGCTAAATACAAACAGAAATGTGCTTCAGCTTAAGTCTGGGGATCGTTGGTGTCATTATTGAGATCTTTGCTTTTGAACTTGTATTTTGGAGAGGGAAAGATACTAGAGATTAATGGAAAATTTTTGAAGATGTCCTCAGAGTTTTGCAAACAGCTAATTTGATACGTCTTGTGTAGGTGTGTGAAATGAAAAACTGCAATAAATGCATCTTTTTTGAAGCCAAAAAGAAACAGGATCTCTATATGTGGTAAGGAAATGTTACATTTCTTACATTTCTGTATATAGCTGGGGATCACAGAATCACAGAACGTTAGGGGTTGGAAGAGACCTCTAAAGATCATCTAGTCCAATCCCCCTGCCAGAACAAGATCACCTGGATCAGGTCACACAGGAACACGTCCAGGCGAGTTTTGAATGTCTCCAGAGAAGGAGACTCCACAACCTCTCTGAGCAGCCTGTTCCAGTGTCTGTCACCCTCACCGTGAAAAAGTTTTTTTCTTATATTTACCCAAAACCTCCTATGCTCCAGCTTGTACCCATTGCCCCTTGTCCTATCACTGGAGGTCACTGAGAAGAGCCTGGCTCCATTGTCCCAGCACTTTCCATTTACATATTTATAAACATTAATGAGGTCACCCCTCAGTCTCCTTTTCTCCAGGCTTTCTGTCTAAAGTTTCTCACTGTAATACCGAAGCTGCATGAAACAATGTTGCTTAGTTAAATCTGTACTAACCTTGCACTTCTGTGGGTGGTGCAGGTTTACAGTGCATGTCCAGCTTTTGTAGGCTGATACAGAAGCATTTTGCAAAATTGTTTAGAAAGCAAGTATTTGTAAGTATGTTAAAGGAACTCGATAATGCTATGAAAGCAACTGAAATTACTCAATGCAGAAATAACAAGTTTACTGTAGAAATGCATTACACCTTCTGGCTGCTGTTAACTTTTTTTCTTCCTCTTCCCCACTACCTGTCTTCTGCAGGCTTTCAAATATACCAGATGGACCATCAGCTAAATTCTTAGTGCAGAATGGTAAGTTGGTTCACATGATTGTGTTTGGACTCTTGCTTTCTTGTCTGTACAGTTTTCTGTGAGGACTAAAATGATCTTTTTTCAAAAAAAAACCCCTGTAGTTCACACACTGGCTGAACTGAAGATGACAGGAAATTGCCTAAGGGGATCACGGCCCCTTTTGTCTTTTGATCCAGTAAGTACAGGTTTTGTTTCGTCAAGTATGCTTTTGTTTTGTTTGCATGGCTCTTGCATTTAGCTTTGTATGTAAAATTGCATTTTCTATTTTTGCAGACCTTTGACAAGGAACCACACTATGCCCTGCTGAAAGAGTTGTTTATTCAGGTCAGTCTGTAGTCCTGCTCTCCGTTGTTTTTTCCTTATTGGAAGTGTTTTTTGGAAACATATTTAAACATTTCAAGTGTTTAAATAGTAGTTTTATGCTTCTGAATGTGCAAAAAATCTGCAAAGGATTTGGATCACGTGCTTAAAATCACTGGGACACTTCTTAAGTTTTGAGTTTTGAAATGTAACCTGGGATTGGGATCTTAGTAAAGGAAAATTAACTAAAAATGAGCCAGTTATGTTTGGCCTCTTAAATTACAGATACTTATAAATACTGCCTTTTATTACAGATATTTAGTACACCACAGTATCACCCCAAAAGCCAGCCTTTTGTAGATCATGTTTTCACCTTCACTGTTACAGACGAGAGGATCTGGTTTCGGAATTACCAGGTTAGTGGTCTCTTTTACTGCTTCAGGAGGAACTCTGTGGAGTAATTTCATATCAAATCCATTAATTACAATAATCTGAGAAAAACTATTATTAGCAGGATATGCCAACACCTAGTGCTTGCAGAAAGTAACTTTGCTGTCCTAAAATGACTTCACTGTGTCTCCCATGTCTCTGGAGAGAGCTGGTTTAAGTTCTGTGCCTGCAACTTGCATTCTGTTAGTTGTGACTGTGCAATGGTTGTCTTGGTAATGGGAAGCACTAGCCAAAGCCCAGGCTTTGCTTGCCTTTTAACCTTACTTCTGCTTTGACTGAAGGTTATTTTCTAAAGGAAGAATTCACAAATATCTAGTGTAAGTGCTTGCTCGAACTGAAAATAACTGCTTTGTATACAGAATTGTGTTTACACCAGCTTAGCTTACTGGCTTCGGTGGGTTCATGTCTTGGATTTAAATTGAGTTATGTATCACCATGTGCAAGGTGCCTACCAGGTCATATAATTTGATTTGACCCATGAGAAATGGACAGTTATTTGTTGTATTGCAGATAATAGAAGAAGATGCATCTCTAGTAGAAATTGGGCCTCGTTTTGTCTTGAATCTCATAAAAATCTTTCAAGGTAGCTTTGGAGGACCAACTCTGTATGAAAATCCCCATTACCGGTCCCCAAATATGGTAAGCAGCTTTGTCTTTGTCTTCTCTTTCATTTAGCTGCTAATGTGCAGGAGTCATGTGTACCTTTCCCTGGGACCCTTTGTAGAAAAGTGCCCTAAGTGATCACAATTTGAGAACAGTGGTTTTGTAAAAATGGAACAAATAAAAAATTCCTGTCCCTGAGAAGATGGCAGTACACTGCGGATTTTGAGAATTAAGCTGAGAAATTGCCACCCATTTCTTTAATACCTGATTTCTTCCATCTTGCTTATTTGAAACCTGAAGTAATTTAAATTCTGTTTGTTTGGGGTTTTTTGTAGCATCGACGGCTGTTAAGATTATCAGTGGCGGCCAAGTTTAGAGAGAAACAGCAAGTGAAGGAAGTACAAATGGTTAAGAAGAAAGGGGGTAAGGTGCTTCTTGAAGAAGATCCCACTGAAGTAGTCTTTGAAACTCCAGCTGAAGAAAAGCCAGTGGAAATACAGCTTGTGAAACCAGAGTCAAAGCCAATTGTTAAAGACAAAAAGAAGCTGCGCAAAATCCAGAGGAAGAAGCAAAAAAAGCTTTTCAGAACTGAAGCATCAGCATAAATGTTACAAGTGATGAAACTAGCTGTATTGATGTAATATTGTAAATACTTGTTTTTACAGGCAAAACTTAACTTCAGTTTTAAGTAAACAAAATACCAATTAAGATTGAGTTTGCACTCCTTTATTGTCTTCCTCTCTTTGGGAGGATTCTGGGTTTTGAAAAATACCATGGCAACAGGGGTCGGGGAGGAAGACACTCCAAATATTTCTGCTTTTGAGAACTGGCCTCTTACACTTGAGTATCTCTGGGAAACAACTCTGTAACATCTACAAGGAATAAAAATAACTGGGTAGTCATTGGTGTGCTCATCATGAACTGGAATTTAGAAATCAGCTTTCTTAGTCTGACAGCAGTAGAAAATCTTTTTAAAAAACTTCTTATAGCAATTCTCTCTTGGGGAGTGGTGTTAATTTTTTTTTTCTCCCCTATCCCTAGGGAATGCAAAGGGTTGTGGCCTTTTAGTTGCTTTTTAAAAATTACTAATAGTAAAAATGCTTCTGCTTTTGCCTGTGATAGGTCCTGTGCCTAATCAAGTTCTTAGGACCTGAAACATAGCTATGGGGGAGAAACAGTCTAATTTGGGATCCTAGCCCTTAATACCAGATTCATTGCAAATTCCCTGAAGGCCAGAGGTACACGCTACCCATCAGGGGGTGTCAAAACCATATGCCTACAGTAGCCAAAACCAGAATTGCCCATGATTCTGTTACAGATGGGGCCAGACTATTTTTTTCAGTGGTGCCCAGTGATAAGATGAGGGGCAGCAGGCACAACTGTGGGGGACCTCAGCTCAGCTGAGGCCCTTGGTCAGGGTAGCTTTGACCTTGAAAAGATTCCATTCTACCCTTGAGAGAATAAACAAGAACAAGAATAACTCCAAGATAAGCAGGGTGTTGACCAAAAACTGAGGGGCAGGTGTTCTTGTGGCAGAAAAGCTGAGTTGTGATGAACTGTGCAAATATTGTCCAATAGCAAAGAATAATAACAACATTGGACCAATGGGGACAAGACACCTTTGGGCAAAACAAGGAGGAAAGAAAGTATAAATGTACAGAGAAAGAGAACAAAAAAGGTTTTTCTGCTTTGCTTGCTTGCTTTTGCTAAGATTTGTTGTTGCATTGTCCATCCCGACCGCGACACACAAACAGGAACATAAGAAGTTCCACCTCAAGTTAGGAAAAGCTTTACCGTGAGAGTGATGGGGCCCTGGAGCAAGCTACCCAGAGAGGTTGTAGAGTCTCTTTCTCTAGAGACTTTCAAGACCTGTCTGGATGTATTCCTGTGAAACCTGCTCTAGGTGAACCTGCTTAGGCAGGGGGTTGGACTCAATGATCCCCAGAGGTCCCTTCCAACCCCTGTTATTCTGGGATTCTGTAACAGTGCTTAAAGCACAGAATTCCACTTTTTTGTAGACTTAACACATGCACAAAAGCGCTGTCCTCTTGGTTCAATTGTATGCTACTTAGGTCTTGTTTTCAAAATAGACTGACTCCATACAGATTTTCCCATATAAAATTGGCAAAACAGCTTCCAATATTGCTTAAAAGTCATTACAACTAAAAGCCTTGATTTTGCTCATGGATAATGCCTGTACTTCAGATGCAGCAGCCTTCACTGCACACTAATGAGCAGCAGGAAGTCCAGAGTTGGTTCACTGTAGTTCTTGCCCACTGACAGTTGACACTGCCTCAGAGCTGCAGTGTGAGGTCAGCTTTAATTTGGGGCTGTATTTTCCTGAAGCTTTTAGGAAATAAATGTGAGTCTGCCCTTTTCCCAGATGCAGTTAAATGAGTCACCCCAGTTACTAGCTAGGGAAAGGAGCATGCAACTCACTGAAAGGAGGTCTCCAAAGCAGCAAGTGACAGGACAAGAGGTAGTGACCTCAAGTTGCACCAGGGCAGGTTTAGGTTGGCTATTAGGAAAAATTTCTTCAGTGAAATGGTTGTCAAGTCCTGGAACAGGCTGCCCAGGGAAGTGGTGGAGTCACCGTCCCTGGAGGTATTTACAAGATGTGTAGATGAAATGCTCAGGGACATGGTTTAGTGGTGGTAGTACTGGGTTAACAGGTGGACTCATTGATCTTAAAGGTCTTTTCCAACCAAAAGTATTGTAGGATTCTATTAACTACTCTCTCACAGGAACTCTGATGGCATCAGACTCCAACTAGACTAAAAAAATTCAACCATAATTGGGTTGAGCACTAGCTCAGCAAAAATCTGACTCTAAGAAACTTTTCTTGACTGGTGTTAGCAAATAGTTACAGACCTTTCTGGGGCTATTTCTTCACTACCTTTAATCTGCTTTCCTGTTCCAGACTTCCTGACCTGGTTCTTCCACCTGGTTCTTCTACTGCTGTATCCCTCTCTGCTCCCCTGTGTTTCAAGGTCTTGCTCATGCACTGTTCCTATTTGGTCCCTTTGTTGACTTCAGATTGGTGCTAAACAGACACAGCTGCACAAGAGGATGCAGGCTTGTTTAATGCTCAATCCCACCCAGCTGGGCATGGGAAATTCAGTGCCACCTCTGTAACAACGTGGTCTGTGTGCCATCTGGAAACAAATACTGGTGAATACAGGCTCAGTTCATGTAGTATAATACATGGAATTATAGAAAATCTTGATTTGGAAGGGTCATTGGGTCCAACTCCCTCCTTCTCACAGAACCTCCTAACATTAAACCATATAACTAAAATCATCATCCAGATGATCCTTCGAGAGTCTTGGTGCTATGTCTGCTTCCCTGGTGAGCCTGTTCCAGGGACTGTCCACCTGCTCAGTGAAGAACCTTTTTCTAATGTCCAACCTGAACTACTCCTGACATACCTTCATTCCATTTCCTATGTTCTGTTGCTGATCACCAGAGAGAAGATCAGCACCGCTCCTTCTGCTGCCCACCCCTCCAACGGAGGGAGGTGTAAAGCTGTGATGAGGTCACTCCTCAATCTTCCCTTGTCCAAGCTGAACAAGCCAAATGACCTCTCTGCTGCTCCTGGTAAGTCTTGCACTTGAGATCTTTCACCATCTTGGTCTCCCTGCTCTGGGCACTGACAGATTGAGGTCCTTCTATTGAGACACCCAAAACTGAACACAGTATTTGAGGCGAGGCCGCATGGGTGCAGTGTAGAGGGGGACGGTCACCTCTCTTGGCTGTGATGCACTGGCTGCACCCCAAGACATGGTTGGCCCTTTTGGCTGCCAGGGCACACAGCTGGCTCATATTCAACCTGCCATCAACCCAAACTCCCAGATTTCACTATCTAAACCAAAGCTCCGTTTATGCAGTGACCACTGACACACGTCTAATCTAGAGAAAAAGGTGGCCCGGGCCAAACCTGAGACCTTTGAAGAGCACAGGTGTAAAAAAACCAAACACAAATTAACACCCATAACCTGAGGCATGGGAGCCGCACTGGCCGCCCCTGTGAGCTCCTGAGCACGGACGGTACCTCCCGCACACGGCGATTTGACACCGGGTGAGGGTAACTCCGACCCCCGGCACTATGGTTGGGAACAGCGGCCTCCCCTACNACTTAGGTCTTGTTTTCAAAATAGACTGACTCCATACAGATTTTCCCATATAAAATTGGCAAAACAGCTTCCAATATTGCTTAAAAGTCATTACAACTAAAAGCCTTGATTTTGCTCATGGATAATGCCTGTACTTCAGATGCAGCAGCCTTCACTGCACACTAATGAGCAGCAGGAAGTCCAGAGTTGGTTCACTGTAGTTCTTGCCCACTGACAGTTGACACTGCCTCAGAGCTGCAGTGTGAGGTCAGCTTTAATTTGGGGCTGTATTTTCCTGAAGCTTTTAGGAAATAAATGTGAGTCTGCCCTTTTCCCAGATGCAGTTAAATGAGTCACCCCAGTTACTAGCTAGGGAAAGGAGCATGCAACTCACTGAAAGGAGGTCTCCAAAGCAGCAAGTGACAGGACAAGAGGTAGTGACCTCAAGTTGCACCAGGGCAGGTTTAGGTTGGCTATTAGGAAAAATTTCTTCAGTGAAATGGTTGTCAAGTCCTGGAACAGGCTGCCCAGGGAAGTGGTGGAGTCACCGTCCCTGGAGGTATTTACAAGATGTGTAGATGAAATGCTCAGGGACATGGTTTAGTGGTGGTAGTACTGGGTTAACAGGTGGACTCATTGATCTTAAAGGTCTTTTCCAACCAAAAGTATTGTAGGATTCTATTAACTACTCTCTCACAGGAACTCTGATGGCATCAGACTCCAACTAGACTAAAAAAATTCAACCATAATTGGGTTGAGCACTAGCTCAGCAAAAATCTGACTCTAAGAAACTTTTCTTGACTGGTGTTAGCAAATAGTTACAGACCTTTCTGGGGCTATTTCTTCACTACCTTTAATCTGCTTTCCTGTTCCAGACTTCCTGACCTGGTTCTTCCACCTGGTTCTTCTACTGCTGTATCCCTCTCTGCTCCCCTGTGTTTCAAGGTCTTGCTCATGCACTGTTCCTATTTGGTCCCTTTGTTGACTTCAGATTGGTGCTAAACAGACACAGCTGCACAAGAGGATGCAGGCTTGTTTAATGCTCAATCCCACCCAGCTGGGCATGGGAAATTCAGTGCCACCTCTGTAACAACGTGGTCTGTGTGCCATCTGGAAACAAATACTGGTGAATACAGGCTCAGTTCATGTAGTATAATACATGGAATTATAGAAAATCTTGATTTGGAAGGGTCATTGGGTCCAACTCCCTCCTTCTCACAGAACCTCCTAACATTAAACCATATAACTAAAATCATCATCCAGATGATCCTTCGAGAGTCTTGGTGCTATGTCTGCTTCCCTGGTGAGCCTGTTCCAGGGCCTGTCCACCTGCTCCGTGAAGAACCTTTTTCTAATGTCCAACCTGAACTACTCCTGACATACCTTCATTCCATTTCCTATGTTCTGTTGCTGATCACCAGAGAGAAGATCAGCACCGCTCCTTCTGCTGCCCACCCCTCCAACGGAGGGAGGTGTAAAGCTGTGATGAGGTCACTCCTCAATCTTCCCTTGTCCAAGCTGAACAAGCCAAATGACCTCTCTGCTGCTCCTGGTAAGTCTTGCACTTGAGATCTTTCACCATCTTGGTCTCCCTGCTCTGGGCACTGACAGATTGAGGTCCTTCTATTGAGACACCCAAAACTGAACACAGTATTTGAGGCGAGGCCGCATGGGTGCAGTGTAGAGGGGGACGGTCACCTCTCTTGGCTGTGATGCACTGGCTGCACCCCAAGACATGGTTGGCCCTTTTGGCTGCCAGGGCACACAGCTGGCTCATATTCAACCTGCCATCAACCCAAACTCCCAGATTTCACTATCTAAACCAAAGCTCCGTTTATGCAGTGACCACTGACACACGTCTAATCTAGAGAAAAAGGTGGCCCGGGCCAAACCTGAGACCTTTGAAGAGCACAGGTGTAAAAAAACCAAACACAAATTAACACCCATAACCTGAGGCATGGGAGCCGCACTGGCCGCCCCTGTGAGCTCCTGAGCACGGACGGTACCTCCCGCACACGGCGATTTGACACCGGGTGAGGGTAACTCCGACCCCCGGCACTATGGTTGGGAACAGCGGCCTCCCCTACGCCCGAGAGACCCACCAGCAGCCGCTGACCCGCGGCGAGTTAGCCCCGTCCGGGCGGAGGCAGAGGGCGTGTGGGGGCGGAGCGGTCCCCCCGCCGGCCCTCCCGCTCCTGCCTGCTCCGCGGCCCGCTCCCGTCCCGGACTGCCTCTCGCCCGCCCGCGTAGCCCCGCCCGGCGGGGGGCGGTGGCGGCCCGGGCTCCTGATGGCTGCGCCGNCTGCCGAGGCAGCGTTGCCGGCCGGCCGGCGCTTCTCTCCACGCGGAACCGCCGCCCCGCCGCCATGAAGTGTCACTACGAGGTGCTGGGGGTGAAGCGCGACGCCGGCGAGGAGGAGCTGAAGCGGGCGTACCGCCGACTGGCGCTGCGCTGGCACCCGGGTACGACCGTGACGCCCGCCCGCCGCGGGCCTGGCCCGGCCGCAGGCCTCAGGAGAGGGCCCGGCCTGCCGCCGCCCCGCTCGGCA
>VYZX01010779.1:67760-128484 GCA_013401335.1 Brachypteracias leptosomus
CCGCGGTGCGGCGGGGAGAAGTGCAGAGAAGCCCTTTCCTCGTCCTGGCCGGTGGCTGCAGCCGGTGGTTCCGGCGCCGCGCCGGCCGGGCCGCTGCGGGTCGGGAGCTGGACAGGGAGGCAGCGCCCGGGCAGCGTGTGGGTGCTTGCGGCGGGGCCCGGGGCGGCTTGTGCCCGGCTCGGGTTTCTGCAGCGGTGGCGGCGGGCGCTGCCTCACGTGTTGACAGTGGCGTTGAATTGCTTTGCAGATAAGAACCTAGAGAACGCGGAGGAGGCAGCAGAGCAGTTCAAGTTAATCCAGGCAGCGTACGACGTTCTCAGTGACCCCCAGGAGCGAGCCTGGTGAGCAGCGTCCGCCCGACCGCGGCCTGGAAAGGAGTGTTTAAATTCAGCCTCAGCCGGGACGTCGAATTTGCTTCTCGCCGGGCCTCGCTGCGGGTCGGCGCAGGCCTCTGTGGAGGAGCCCCTGCTTTGCCCCGGGCTGTGGAGGGGTTGAGAACCGGGCAGGGAGCGGGTTCCTGGGTGGGGGGCACAGGTGCGCACCTGCCCTTCCCCCGCAGCGCTTCGGGAAGTGGTGCTGGGCCGGGTGCTGAGGGGACATTGGTGGCCTCTGTCCCTTCCAGAGCAGGAGGCAGCTTTCACCTTAGCATGGGTATCCCTCTGGTCATAGCTCTCCTCTCAGGGAGCAGAGCCAGCACCACTCTGGGTGCAGGGGTTCAATACACTATAGGTTGCTGCACGTGCTAGACCTTGATGACATACATAGTGCTGTGTTCCTGTAACAGTCCTCCTTTTAAACACTCATGTACATCTCTTGAAGATCACTACTTTAAATGTTCTATCTTGTTTTTCAAAAGGACTAGATCTTTCAAATGGGCTAGAGCTTTTACCAGTTTATGTAGCCAATAACACCCATACTAAGATTGTCCTCCTTGAAAGAAAAGTACTGTTTTTCAGTTTTTATGTGCTAATGTATGATTTGGATGGTTTTGTGTGTGTGTAAGTATTGGACAATTTAAATAACTTTGTACCCATTTCTGAAAACTTATTGAAGTATCTTGCTTGAATGTGTGTGCTAGCAGCCTGTTAAGAAATTGCTGCTATAGGCTGTGAGACACACATTCCAGACACTGGGCTAAGCTGTACACTGGGGTGATTTGTGTACTGTGGTAGCTTACCAGTGCTGGGGAAATGTTCTGTGTCTCCACATCCTTGATACTGTCAATTTTTACTAGGTATGATAATCACAGGGAGGCTCTGCTGAAGGGAGGAGTTGATGGAGACTATCAAGACGATAGTTTAGATCTGCTGCACTACTTCACTGTTAGTTGCTATTCTGGATATGGGGATGATGAAAAGGTAATGAATGAATTGATCTGTAATGAATCAATTTTCATTTCATGAAAAGTGTTGGCATTTACTTTGTGCTGAGAAGCTATGAGTGAAATTGTTGAGCACAGTTAGTAATAATGCTTACACAAGTGTTTCTAAGACAAAACCTAGGTTGGATGCTTAGGAAAGCCTTAACTCCTGCTTATTTTCCAAAAATTACTCAAATCATGATTGCCAAATATACCATACAAGTACAGGCTTTATGTATATTTTTTGTGTGTGTTATATAGTGAAGCATTCCAGTGCTTCACAATACCATCTGTTTATTTGGAAATACCTTTAACAAGCTAGAATGTTTAAAAGTTAAAAAAAAAGTACTATAACAACAATCCTTGAGGAACATGTGCTTTCTATAATTGAATTCCTTGTTGGATTTTAAGATACTCAACTTAAAATCCTCTAGGTGATTAGAAAAAAAAAAACCCCAGCCAGAGAAAATCCTTACCTGTCTTTGTGTAACTGTACTAGGATTGAATTAGTAACATCTACATTTAAAAAGAGACCGGATACTTAATAGTGAATTTGTCACTTCCAAAAAGCTTGATCCTGTGCAACTAGGAACTCAGCAATATCTCCAGCATGCTGAAACTTCTTTTTTTGGTTTAGATTTGAGTAGAAGTGCTTGGTACGTGAGAGAGGCAGAGGCTACACAAAGGACATGGAAATAAAAGAAATGTGAGAGAATGGGAACTTTTTTAAACAGAAGCATCTTGCTATCTAGAGCAAGTGCTTACAAGGCCTTTACCCTGATTTTGAGTTGCAGAATTGTAATGTTTCTTTAAAATACACTGTTTCTCTAAAATACACTATAGTAGCTGAGCATTTGTACATCTATTACTGAGCCATGCACAATGAGTCAGAAGTTTTGTTTTGTTTTTTAATTTCAGGGATTCTTTACAGTCTATCGACAGGTTTTTGAAAAGATTGCAAAAGAAGAGATGGAATTTATGAAGACTGAGGAAGATACTGAAGAATTCCCTATGTTTGGATATTCTCATAGTGACTATGATACGGTAAGAGCAAGTGTAAATCTGAACTGAAAGTAACACAGGTCATTACATTGTCCCACACTGAAATCAAAGGAGAAAGGCTCCTGCTGATCTCGGAGGTGAATACAAAACCATGTGTCTGATGTCTTTTCTACTACTGTAGACCATTACTATAAAGGAAGTGCTTGTGTTCTGATTCATAATATTTAGGTGAATTAAAATTGGTATTTCCTGTTGGACTATATTATTAGCCAGGATTTTAGAGTAAGTTGTCAGACAAACGCTTCACTGGGCTAATCATCAATTATGCCAATGAAAATTGTGTAGTGCAAGGGGCCTATAAAACACAAGAGCAGATGTTTTCTTTTGTTTTCTGATGGGAATAGTTTAGCAGTGGTTTAATGCAACTTACAGAAAGGATTATTGAGATAATTTTATTTTTTTTAATAATGCGTAGTATCTTGCCTCATGTAGTAAAACTGCTTAGCACTTAGTGCATTACACAGCCTTTAAAAACTGGGAGAGGTGGTGTGGTTGACCTGCAGTGTGAGCTCCCAGTATGGTATTCTTGTCACCTGCAATTGTTCTGTAATAGGATTTAATTTCCAAAATACTGCATGCTTTCCTTTGGGAAGCAAAAAAAGAAAATATGTGGGAGATACTTGAATTCTTGTCATCTGGTTTGGCAACTATTTCTTGTATTCTTGTGTATGTATTTTTTTAAGGTTACCTGTATTTCTGTGTTGAAATTAAACAGTAAAGTAATAGTACTTTCCCCAGTGAATAACTGCACAGTATAGGTGTACTTCTCTGTGTCGCTTTTAGTAGAATGATTATGACTACTGTATGACTAAATTGATACATACCTTAAAAATGAGTAACTTCAATGATACAAAACCTGTCTGGAATTGGAAACAAAGTTACTAATCAAACTACAAAGTGTCAGAATGGGTGGTTGAGTGTCAGGTAAAATTACAGGGTAGCTTAACAGATGGAAGTCTTTCCCAGCGAGAGACTATTTAGTGTCTCTGAAACTGCCAAAATCCATCTTTTAATGGAGTTACCTTGAAAACATCCTTTAGAAAATGCTTGTTTTGAGGCCGTGGGAGAGATATGTTTGTAGACCCAAAATAGCTTTTGTGCTGTCAATTAATAACTGCAAAAATGGCTTGAATTTTAGCACCAGCATGCTTTTGACAACTGCCTTGCTCATGTTGTGCAAGAAGAATGCTCACTTTTAAAAAAAGGGATTCATAGGAGTATTTTATGGGAAGTAGCCTCAGTTAAATGTGAAAGCCATTATTCCTGTTATCTTACATTCAGACAAAGAGATAACAGTGTGAGAGGATTCCAGTACTGCTGTACTCACTTCTCTGCTCTGTGGGCGTACTGTGGGAAAAAGAAAAAGAGTTTTAGAAGGGAGCTACAAAAACTCTACATAGGCTTCAAAATCTGAGATATGAATTAGCTCAGACTGAACCTGAGAGCATTCACTAGAGGCTTGAGAAGCAGCTCAATCAATGCCAGGCAGCCAGGGAGGATATTCTTGTTTGTGACTTCACAAGACTTCATGGGGAATGGAGAGTCATAGGTCAATTAGATGCAGAAACAAAAGTGATGAGCTCCAAGTGTAAGAAGTAGGCAAAACAGTCCACCTGGAAGTTTGGCAAGAGCTGCTTACAGTCTTCTGGAGAATGTCAGAGATGTGGTTGTATATCAGGTAACTGCTGAGGAGGAAAGTCCTAGGTCATACAGTGTCACAGAGACACCCACAAACAGACAGCAGCAGCTATCAAAATGAGGGTTTATTGCAACCAAAGTTGCCTGTCACTCCTTCTGACAAAATACAAGTTAGGATGTCTGTTGGGAGTGGAACTGCTACACAACTAATTCCTGAACCTTTAGGAAAAATGAACCAAAGTGGACACACACTCACTCATAAACCTCGCATGCAAGAGTGCCCAAAGTATCACTCACCAAAGCAGGGGTGAGGCTCACTCAGTCCACAGAGACTCACTCAATCCATTGAAGTATCCTTGGACAGCATATCCAAGGGGAGGGTCCAGCTGCTGGGTCTGCTGCTCTGCCAAGAACCAACTCCACTGGTTCTTGGTGCTCCATTTGTGCCCAAGTCGAGGGTGCACTGTGGCCACTCTAATTGGTTGAAGGGGCAAGCCCAGTCAAAACAGCGTAAGGGTCTATACCCTGAGGTGCCAGTTAATCAGCTTAACAGTTGAGAAATCCCAAACTGTTCTGGCACACCCTGGTTTTGTTGGCTGGGGAAGCTGTAACTGCCACATACAGCTGGTGAAGGGGAGGATGATCTCTGTCATCAGTTGACATCCTTTTGCACAGGAGATACCCTCTCCTGAAGCAGAAATCTGAGACAGGGAGTCTGATCTCACTTAGGTTATTGGATTAAATAGGAATCTTTATTGGTTATTATAGAGCTAGGTTTTTGTGATAGCAGAGTGACTTATGTGCCAGAGGCCACAGCCATGAAGCTTTACATGTAGATAGCCCTTTAGAAATTAGTGTTGAGGTGTTGATAGTCATAGTCCATGCAAATACCAATGGCAGAAGGAGAAGAAAAAGAGATACTAGAAAAGAGATATTACACTGTTAAGTACTTCTATTAGATATTCCAAACTATGAACAGTAGTACATGTAGGAGTGAGCAGTGAAAAGACAGCTCAATGGGACAAGTAATGTATGGAGAGAGCTTATCCATGTCTTGTTTCCTGAATATACAAAATGCAGAAGGTTAATAATGATTGAAGAGGTCAGGCAAGTATGCGAGGAGGCCTGCATGGATGAGCAGAGTTCCTGGACACACTTAGGTGCAAAAAGAAAGTCTACAGAGAGTGGAAGCAAGGACAGGTAGCCTGGGAGGAACAGAAAGAAGTTGTTGAAGCAGACAGAGATCAGCTTAGGAAAGATAAAGCCCAGATAGAATTAAATCTGGCCAGGGAATTCAAGGGTAACAAGAAAAACTTCCCCAGGTATGTCAGTGATAAAAGGAAGGCTAGGAAAGATGTGGACCCTCTCCAGAAGGAAGCTGGAGACCTGGTCATGAGGGATACGGACTCAACAACTCCTTTGCCATAGACTTCACTGGCAGGGGCTCCAGCCACACCACCCAAGTTGCAGAAGGCAAAGGCAGAGACTGGGAGAAGAAAGATCTGCCTACTTTAAGTGAATGGAATACACTAGAGTACTGCATGCAGCTCTGGAGCCCCCAGCACAGGAAGGGTGTGGAGAACTGTTGGAGTGGGTCTAGAGAAGAGCTACGAATGATCAGAGAGCTGGAGCACCTCTCTTACGAGGACAGGCTGAGAGAGCTGGAGTTGTTCAGCCTGCAGAAGAGAAGGCTCTGGGGAGACCTTATTGCAGCCTTCCAGTATCTAAAGGGGGCCCTACAAGAAAGCTGGGGAGGTACTTCTTATAAGGGCTTGTAGTGATAGAATGAATGTTAATGGCTTCAAACTAAAAGAGAGTAGGTTTAGATTAGAAGTTAGGAAGAAGTTCTTCACTGTGAAGGTGGTGAGACACTGGAACAGGTTGCGCAGGGAAGTTGTGGATGCTCCATCACTGATGATTGGATGGGTCTTTGAGCAACCTGGTCTAGTGGGAGGTGTCCATGCCCATGACAAGGGGATTGGAACTAGATGATCTTTAAAGTCCCTTCCAACCCAAACCACTCTATGATTTGGAGAGAAATAGCGAACAAAAGAAAAAAAATAATTATGTCATTTTGTTAATCCAGCATTTTCTTGTTAATAGTAAAGGGAAGAGAATAAGGAAAGACATTTACTGTTTCTTTTAATATGAGAGTCAGAGGGCATCACTGCATCACTTTAACTTACAGTCATATAATTAGCTAACAAAACAGGATTAAGTGCATCTTACATAGCCCCTTGTTAAGCTGTGAAAGTGATGGCTCCGTGCTGTTGTATATGCCAACAATTTACATGAGTTTATAAAAGAAATATTAAAAAATTCAGGAAAGAAAAATCCACCAAGGGCTATTAGCTTCCGTGTTGCAGTGGAAGCAAAGGGAATATACAGAGAAGAAATAGCATTATGTATGTGTTTTACTGCTCTTTTTGTGCTGGTCATTGGCTGCTGTTGGAAATGTATGTCTGATCTTTGGGGTAGGTAGTGTGGTGGTTCTTAAGCAGTATGTGCACATGGCTGCTTGCAGACAACACTTCTGACTGTGCTTTCCAGTTTGACAGAAGTACAGCCCAGCTAAGTAGCTGGGCACTAGTGCCAGCATGACTCAGTCCTGCAAGGTGATATTTTGCAGAAGTTGCCATTTGGAGTAGTTTAGGTAAAGTTGTTGATCTGGCTTGGTTTGAAATTTTAAGAGCGATATTAGAGGTTTCTCCAAACCTTCATGCAATTTATTTATACTCTGAGGGAAAGCTGTGGCCTGTATAGAGGACACAAAACTGCTACAGAAGTCCTGAATTATTTAGTATGGGTTTTGTCCCCTCACTGAAAATGTAACTTGGTAATTTTTTTTTTATTTCTTACAGATAGTCCACCCTTTCTATGCGTATTGGCAGAGTTTCTGTACTCAGAAAAACTTTGCTTGGAAAGAAGAATATGACACACGACAAGCCTCAAACCGCTGGGAGAAGCGAGCTATGGAAAAAGAGAACAAGAAAACAAGAGATAAAGCAAGGAAAGAGAGGAATGAACTGGTCCGTCAGCTAGTAGCCTTTATTCGTAAAAGGGATAAAAGAGTGCAGGCTCACAGAAAACTTGTAGAAGAACAAAATGCAGAAAAAATTAGGAAAGCAGAGGAATTTCGGAGGCAGCAGAAGCTCAAACAGGCCAAGTATGTAAATGTGAAACAAATTTTTTTCTTTTAAACTTGGAGAAACTGTCCATGAGGAAACCATATAAAGTCAGATTGTACTAGTAGCTCCACTCGCTTTTTTAAACATCCTTGAAAATTTTATCTATTAGTTTTGGTCTCAGGTTTGAGCTTTTAAAAACTTGAATGTCTGCATTGTACTGACATGTAGATATTTATGGTAGCCAGGTAATAGTTACCTGTGTGCCACAGGCCACTGGCTGTAGTAGCACAGAATCCACGGTGCTTTT
Source organism: Brachypteracias leptosomus (assembly GCA_013401335.1). NCBI lineage: Eukaryota > Metazoa > Chordata > Aves > Coraciiformes > Brachypteraciidae > Brachypteracias > Brachypteracias leptosomus. The sequence goes on from VYZX01010779.1 coordinate 75,256, forward strand.
ACATACCTGGGAAAGTAAGATTTCATAGTTATCATTGTTCCTTTAAAGAAAAATGAACTATGTTTTAGAATGAGGGAAAACAGGACTATGATGACCTGGAATTAGATCAGCTTCATCTACTTTGGAACTGTACCTGCCAAAAAAAGTAGGAAAAATGAACTTAGTTTTGCTTTTCCTTTCAACTCTTCAGAAAGGACCTTTTAATTGAACTAAATGAATTTATTTTTTTCATGCTGTTGTTTTTCACAAAATTAAGTAGAAGGAAGAGGGGATCTCCTGAGTGTAAAGCACAATTTATTCTTCTAACTAGAAAAGCTTTTTGCCTGCAAGTGGGAGGAAGGAGCTTAAATTAAGAGTGCACTTGCAAAATAGTTAAGATTGCAATTGCAAAATAACTACATATTGATTAAGATTATATAATAATAATTAATGTATATATGAAATATATTATGTAGTTGTTTGGGGTTCTTTTCCCTAAACAGAGAATGGAGCAGAGTTGTGCATTTACTGAAAGATGGCTTAATTCTGAGTCCAGGAGCCAGCTGGAACAAAATTCAGGTGTACTGTAGTGCACTGATTGATCACTTGGGCCACACTTAGATTTTGAAACTGAGCTGATACATTCCCATAGCACAGAGTCAGTGAGTAATGTGCTTGTGGCTTTTGTGGGTTTGGATCTTGCAGCAGGTGGAGGGAGCTGTACTACTTTGAGGATTGAGCTGACCTTCCTGCTGTTGGCTTGATGTTGTCCATGCTGCACAGCACTTTCTGCCTGAAATTCAAGCAGGACCCACCTGTTTGAACATCTCTTTACTTGCAGTGTAGATGTGTCCATTGATATCACAAATTAACTGCTGAGATTTGCAGGCCCTACAGACAATTATTTGCTCCATCCTAGTATGTTCAAGACTTCCCTTCTAAAATGCCAGAGAAGAACAAGTTGTCTTTTAAATAATACCATTTCTGTAATTCCCATCTTGTGGACGCAATGTAGCAGTTACCGTATGTTTTTACTTAAAAGGCTTGCTGAGCAGTATAAAGAGCAGAGCTGGATAACTATGTCAGATCTGGAGAGAGAGTTGCAAGAGATGGAGGCACAATACGAGAAGGAATTTGGAGATGGATCAGACGATGAAGTTGAATTAGAAGAACAGGAGATGAAAGCCATTGAAGGTATGGGGTGTAGGGGTGATCTGTGTTGAGTCGTTGCAGGCTTACTGCACTTAAAGACCCAGAGTCACAGTTCTGACAGTAGTGCAACTCCCTGCCTCCAGCTGAGGGGTGCCAGGCTAGACTCTGTCCCTCTCTGGTGGTTTCCATTGAAACATGAGAAGGTATCAAGCTGCAGCTGTTCATTTATGCCAGTGTATGATTTGGTGAGATAGTCTTGATCTCTCTGCATGTCAGTAATACTAAAGAAGCTGAATGTCAGTGTCGTGACTAATTGCTGGGTCTTTAAGAGCAGCTTAGCCAAAAATCACTCATCTGACTTTGTCTCTCTGATCCCCACTGATCTCTTCAGACAAACTGAATGATGAGACTGAAGAAGATGAATTTGTTGACGGTCTGTACTGCCCTGCTTGTGACAAATTGTTAAAAACTGAGAAAGCGTAAGTGCTTGTGGCTGGGTGTTCGGGGGCGGGGGGATTGGGTTTTAGCTTTTTTAAAAAAATGCAGTTTAAAGACTTTAACTTCACAAAATGGTCAGTGTCATCTTTCCAGTAGAGACATTGTCAGGACAGAATTTTCCATGCTTCATAGTGATGGATAATGGGCCTGTTACTGTTTTATTTACATATAAATTAATGTTTGCTTAGATCTACCTGCAGTAATGATCTGCTGGTCTTCACAGCATGAAGAATCATGAAAAATCAAAGAAGCATCGAGAGATGGTAGCACTATTACGACAGCAACTGGAAGAAGAAGAAGAGAAATTTCCTGTGTCTTTGGATGATGCAAATGGAACAGATATTAAAAAGGGGGAAGAAACAGAAGACATGCCCAAGCAGAAGTACGTTAAATTGGTTTTAATTTTATGATGACTAATGTTTTAAGAAGTCTTGGAGGGCCTCAAAAGGGGGTGATATTTTAGAGTTGTGTTGGAACTCATGCTGTTGTGCAATTTAAAATATTTCTTAGCATCAGAGTTCCAGTAAAACGCATGCATGAGTGTGTTGTAGCATGCAAATGCAATAGGATAGTAGTCTCATTTTGTCTGTTTCTTAAACTTACATTTTAAGGAAAAGTAGTGATGCTTATTTTTCAAACAGAGGAACTTGTGCAGTGCCAGCATTTATTGATTTGGTACTTTTTTTGTACTTTTTGTCAGTTGGATGCTGGCATACATAGAAAAGGAGTGTGCTTAAAGTCAGAATTGAAGTAAGTTGCAGAACTTCATTTTTAAAATGGCCAAAGTATAATACCAACTGTCTCACAAGTATTTTCAAGTTCAGTCTGAGGAGAATAAATATTTTACTAAATGCAATGAGTAATTTAGGAGAAGTGTTGTTTTCATTTCAGGCATGAGTAATTTTCTATTTGGCTACTGCCTCCCTAATATGTCAGGAGGATAAGCGAAAATAAAACTTGGTATCTTTTTAGAAATAGTACTCAGGTTTGGTCGGTTGGTTTGTTTGGTTTTTTCTCTCCTTGAAAAGAGGTAATTTTGAATTCTTATATTTACAGACTCTCAAAGAAGCAGAGGAAGAAACAGAAAATGATGGTAGGTAGTCATGTAATTATGTTTAGGGAACTTTACAGCCCAATTTTGTTGGGTTGTAAACTTAATGTTTTTGTCTGGAAAAAAAGCACTTTAAATTCTACAGAACTTTGAAGACTGTTTTCAGATATTTTTAATTTTTCTTTGACTGCAAGATAATTTTATTATGCTTATTATGATCATGTTCTATGATAATAATCTCATAGATCTCATTTTTTTTCTGTTTGTACAGATCCTAATAAATGTGGTGTTGGTTCTAAAAAGGTTATAATCTGAAGTGTAAGGAAACCAGATGGAAACAGGCAGACAGGAAGAATGTGAGGATTGATCAGAAAGACCAGCAATGACCTTAGTGCATTAGCAGCTCAATTCTGTGGTGGTCATTTTCTGCTTTGGTTGCTAGAGTTAGTATGTGTTGTTTGTTCATTCTAACTTGGGGGTGGGAGGGGAAGTAAAACATTATTGCCATCCTACTGACATTGTAGTTGTTGGAACGGACACTTCCATTCCATATCCACTTGAATTGTAAACTTCAGTAATACCAGCCTGTGGCGCTGCGGGACGTGAGTCTGTGCGTGATACAACAGATCTGTGCTGACAGCAGCAGGGTGAGATCCAAGAACTGCAAGCTGTTTCGGGCTTAAATGGCAGGAGTGTTGTAGTGAGCAAACTGTCTGCCCTCCTCATGCCTGGTCCTTTTCAAGTTTTACCTCTTCTTTCATTCTCTGTCCTAGCCGTGTCCCAGTGAGCTATCTGTGCCAAGTTCTGCCTCTTACCTTTTCCAGTATGGTCTCCTGTCTTACCCCAGCCTAACCCTTGTAGTCTGCCATTGTGTTCACCACCTCTGTCCTCTCCCACACCATCATCTCTCATTCTCAAGAAACTTCCCTGAGACTTTCAAGCAACTGAACTTTTCTTGCTTCTCTTTGGCTGGTATTGCATAGTCCAGATCTGCGTTGGCTTGATCTTGTTTCCATGGAGGCCATCAGGCTCCTGTTCAATTCTTGCCTCCTCAGTTTGAAATCAAGTTTTGTTCTCACTGTATAGGCTGCATATAGGCACTCAGTCTCTCTTCCATCAGTTTGTTCTCAAGGTCTTCTGCAGCTCAGACAGTAGGTGCCACTCTTGCATAGCATGAGCTGGGATTTTCTGCAGAGATTCTTCTGGAAACATAACTTCCATCCTCTACCAAACTGTATGGAGTGCAGGGGATCACTATGGTTTTTGTTTTCTTTTCCTGAAGATAGATTTGTCAAGTTTTTTCAGGTGGCTGAGACCTTGCAAAAGATACTAGAGGTGTAGTAGTTAGTTATGTATTAGTTACTTGGTTAGTTGTTAGAAGCTAGTTAGTTATTAATGTAGTGTCAGGTCAATTTGTTATTTGACTTATGGGAGCTGAGCTGTTTTGCTTCTCAGATGTGCTCTGGGGTTGATCTTCTGCCAAACTGCATGTATTGAGTCCATTCTGTCTTCTGGTAGGTGGAGAAGGCTGTCCCTAATGTTGGGGAGGGAAAATACAGTGTGTCTACCTAGCTTCACTGAGCTCAGTTATTTTGGCTTAACTGTTCTAGTGCAGGTGTCTGGTACAGAAAGCTTTAGTCTAAATTTTGTAAAGTTCTAAGCAAAGCCACTATGTTATAATGTGAAATGGTACCTGGAACTGAATGAGCCCTGTGTGTAATTAAAAGCTACCTTCATTCTCCTCTTCCATAGTTTTAGGGGCTGTTGTGTTGGTGTTTCTTCCCTTCATCACAGGTGGCCTCACCTTTCAAACAAGGAGAACTAATGTTTTACCTGTTACAAACTCACTGAAAACACTGTAAAACTAAGAGGGTCCATAGCTTTCTGTTTTCCCCACCCACCCATGTTTGAGTTAAATGAGTATAAAACTATAATCACTAATTAACTTGGAGTAGTTAACTTGCATTTCTTCTGTTTGCACAGATTCATGAGGACTTTTTTGATAAAAGTGCTGATGAGGAAACAGTTGAGCAAAAGGAGGTGTCTGGCATGGAGGACAGTGGCGCAGCAGAGGAGCTGATAAATGATGGCCAAAGATGTGCTGTGTCAGAGGACATGAACACCACAGATGTTGGCCAAACAAATGAAGCAAAAAGTGAAGTGAAAAGGTGTGCTGACTTGCAGTATCGCAGTCACTGTGTCGCTTTGTGTCATGTTTGGTACTATCAAACAAGTCTAGATTTACTCAGGAGTGTGGGCTGGGGGCTACTCCACTAAATCCCAGTTATGAATAAGTAAGATACTAAACAAGGAGTGTTAGGATCTGCTCTGGAAACAGTGTCTGACTACTGATCTCTGCCACATCACTTACCAGTAGCTGATTCATCATCTAGCTGCATCTGGACATCAACATTTGATTGTATAAATTGAATTTTTTTTTGTTTCTTTCTGGAAACACTTGCATTGTGTTTTGTGAAGGAAGGACAGGGCAAAGCAGTGGAGATGCTGATGACTGAAAACCTTCAGAAGCTCTTAAATGTTGTTTCCTGTGTGCTGATCTCAGTTTCTTTTTGTCTGTCAGCAGTACTAAGCCCAAAGGGAAAAAAGCCAAGGATGCAAAGAAGTCTGCTAAGGCATCTTCAGAGCACCCAACAATGGTAGGGTCAAATCACTTACACTATTGAAAAGCTGCTGGTTGTACTACTACAAATCATGTTGGCTGCTTGATCACCTCCAGTCCACAAATTCTGTTTCAGTTTTTTGTTTATGCTTTAACACTTCAAGTATTTCTATCCTGCGATTTTATTAGACCTGAGGAGACTGGAACATCAGCTCTTGTCCTTGCAGCAAAGGGCAGGACTAAATTTCAGTTCTAAGAGTTGCTAAAGCTCTGTATCCAAATAAATTAAACAACTGAAGGCAGAGCTGATGTCATCTGGCCAATATTGATGCTTCTCAGAAACAGCAAAAACTTTTTATAACTACAGCTAAGACACATTAAATTTACTAGGTCTCAGAGCTCTAAGTATTGTGTGTATAGTCAGAAGAGATCAAAAGTATTCTTTGTCTTCAATTAGATTTGCAAGGCTTCTATTCTTGTTCTTGGTTTTACTTAGTACTCTCTGAAATTTCAAGAAGTTAGTTATGTCTATTTGTATATTGTTGATCAGTGATAGAATATCTGTGATCAAAACAAACAGCTTATTCACATTTCATTGTGTAAGAGAAACTGCATACAACAAATTGGTGTATGACATTCATTACACTATTCTGTATGAATGTAAAGCATTGTTTTCCTCATTGTAGAATGAAGCTCCCATCCACTGTGTAACCTGCAACTGTGCATTTCCATCCCGAAATAAACTGTTTGAACACTTGAAAGCCACAGGACATGCAAGAGCAACACAAGCACCAGCTGTAAATGAAGCTGTGAACATCAGAAGCAAAAAAGAGAAACGTAAAAACAGATAGAACTTTGTTCAGTGACAGTCTTCAGAATTGTTCATGTAAACTCTCCCAGAACTGAGAGTTGCAGATTGTCTGAGTTAAGCAGAGAAGGCAAGTCCTAATTTTGGAGAAAAGGAAGATGCAAGAAAAGGAATCTTATCTTTGGAAGGAACCTGTGCTTTCCTTAAGTTTCTCAGCCTTTCTTTGATGACTGGATTTGACCTACCAGCTTGGCAGCTTTCATAGGAGGAATGGGGAAATAATAATTCAATAATAAATTATTTTGACACTTGTGTTGCTGATTTTTCTTTTGGAAGGGCTTAGCTCAGGGTGAGCGTAGCCAATAGAAATGCCTGTGCTGCTTTCATCATCTACCCAAGATGTAACATCACCAAGCCATGGAAAAATGCAGGCTTTTCTTCTGCCATCCCCAGGGGCCCTTTCAAATTGATTAATTGCATTAAACAGCAGGCAGAAGGGAAAGAGTAGGATGACAAACCTCATTAGCAATTTCTGACAATTTTAACAAGATGTGTTGGTCTTTTACATGTATGTGCATGCCAGGTGTTAGGAAAAAAAAAGTGGAAGAGCCTTGCTGCAGTGAGTGAAGGGAGAAATGAGTGATATGAATAAATGAATTTGTTCTCATGAAAAGCAATGTGGGAATTGGTATTGTACCTCTGTTTAAATGTATAATGTGCCTGATAACACCTGAAAAAAAAAAAAGTTGGATAACAAACACCTGATTTTGGAGTGGAAGAGGAAGGACCCAGTGCAGTTGGAGAAGGCAGTGCTCAGCAAGGGCTGTAGTATGTTCCTCGCGGAAACTCCTAAAGAAATTTTCCAGAAGCACTGGTCTTGTATTAACTAAGTTTCTCTAAAGTTTCAGCTCCTCACACGAAATGGCAGACTACTCTCCTTCCCCCACAAGTTGATGTGGTACCATTACTATTTCAAGATATTATTCAAATATTAAAATCTTAATGAAAGCAAAATGATAATTGTACAGCTCTTGCTGACTGTCCATAATGCTCTTTTTTTATTTTGTTGTTGGAAACTGAAGGAAATAATGAATGAAAACATTAAAAGTAATTATGTAAGAAAGAAACATGGCATCTTATTTCACCAGCCAGAGTTTGCATCTTTGCTAAATGACTAATGGCTGTGCTGTGCAATCCCAAAAGCAGCAGGAGGAAAAGAAAAGCCTGGTGACTGGATTAGAGCCCTATGATAAAAACAGTTACTGTAATTAGAAACTTTTAAACTTTGTGCAAACTTTTAATTTTTTTTTCATGCTCTAATACAGTGTATCCTTAGAGTAAGGGTAAACAGTTTTAACCCTAGAACCTTGTTATGTCCTGCTCAGGGCAGTTCTCAGCCAGAGACTGACTATGCTTATGTAAGTGAAATCTCACACACTGAACCCTGACATACTTTTTCACTTACTTTTTTTTCTTATTTAAATAAAATCAAATACTTTATCAAGTGTGTGTTTTACAAATGCTTGTACATACTGTATATAGGTTTTGGTGTGTGGGGGGGGTGGGTGCAGCAGTGGTGACCACTGTGAAAGGCAGTCAGGGACAACACTGCAGTGCCACAGTAATGCTCAGCCACGCAGGAGCACATGGTGCTTCTGTGAAAAGGTCTCTCAGAACCAGCAGTAAAAGTGGTCATGGGATACAGGACGAGAGCCAGGACAGGGGGAGGCATGTCACTGCACTGCTGGTACCACCCCCAAGGTGTCTACAGATACTACAAAGTCCCAACAGTGTACTTGTCCAAAACAACTTTATTATCCTCCTGTCATTCTTTCTAAAAATTACCAGGTTTGATACTACCTTCATAGATGAAATATGATTGTATGTCTTCATCTGCTGCCCAATTAATCCAATCAGAGTGTTTTATGCTAGTGATAGAATAGGTGTGTGGCTACTGTGCTCCACCACTGCAGAACTGACCTGCATCTTTACAGAACAGATGAGAGCGTATTTTGTCAGACTGCTCTTACTCTTTCAGTCTGAAGATTAAGTAATTGTTCAGATTGTGATTTTCTAAACCAGTGTAGGTATGTGCTGAGTCTGGGTGCCAAGTATCAGGGGTTCTGTACCCATCTCATGTAAGGAAACAAGTCACATCTACTTTGCAGCTGCTCTTTCCACGTGCCTCTGTAAGGCAGTATGAAACACTTCCACAGCAAAGTCGACATCCTTTTTAGTAATGCACATAGGAGGTTTAATTCTAAATGTCTGAAAAGAAAGAAGAAGGAAAAAAAAAAGAAATCCTTAAACTTGTATTGAAAGAATACAGTTTCTAAGCAGATCATCTAAGCCAGCACTCACATAACCAAAGTGTGAAAAATATTACAGGGGAACAGCAGAGCAGGGTCTGAGGCTTCTGATAAACGCACCCTGAAGTGGGGCAATTTTGGACCTGACTGCATCCAACTCCCCACTCCACTCGTGACAAAGCAACCACCTCCATAAAAGACCTGACTAGAGCAGGTCCTTTGCAGCTGTTACTCCAGATAGAGCTGGTACAAAACCTTAGAGGGTTTGCACTAAGAAAGAACAGAGACACGGGTGTATTTTCCTTTCTGACAGCTTCAACACAGGGAAAAGTAGTACTACTGAGAGCTGCAGCTTCCTGCATTGTGTCAGCTGATTTGCTGTTACTGTTTTCTTTTAAGGCTTCTAAGAGAATGTATTATGAAAGAATCACTAAATACTAGCTTTCAATTAGAGTCCTATGGCTTGAATGCATGTTGATCAGAAAGGAATAGAAGCACAGTTTAAACTGTGCTTATGTCCAAATATTTGATGCATATTATATTGTTGCCAAGAGTATTTAACTTCAAAAAAAAATCTTAATCTTTCCGTTTAAATTCTTTCTGTCATCATATCACAAGACTTCATGCAGCAAGAGAGGAACAGTCTTTCCCACCCACAGTCCCTACTGAAGCTAAGAGTCGAAAGAAAAACAGCTCTCTTGTGAGGCACAATCAGGTTTTACTACACCCCAAGATGCACCCCATTACCAATGTTCTGGTCTGTGACCTGTGGAAGAACCAATGAGGTGATAGATCAAGCATCCTATTTATTTTAGCCATCCTGCATCTATCTCATACAGAATCTGCTTCCTCTGTGTCAGAGGGCTTCACTGACCAGTCCTGAGGCAATTCTGTGCTACTAATGGGCACGGTGCAGGAAGCTGGTGGGTACAGCATGGTGCCTCTTTAGCTGGTGTGGGCTGATGCCCATTCGCAGGCAATTCTCACTTTTGTGCTGCCTTGCTGAACTCACTATTAACTCTTCATTTTTCTTTATTATATTACTCTACAAGTAGAATATTACCAGCTCTCTAGACTGAAAGAACTAGCAAAACTGAACTTGTTCTTTACTGACAGGTCAGGTGATAACCTTAACAGTAGCTAAGGCTCAGCAGGCCTGAATATTGATTTCTTCTAATTTACACAGACTATATCACTTTTCTTCCAGAAGCTGTCCCTCTAAAGGAAAACTCCAAGCTTCGAGATAAATTTAACGTACTAAAAAAGACTCAAACAGCTTTGATGTATAAAATAAGCAAAATTAAACAAAGATACTTCCTAAGAGTGTACTACTTCTATTTACTAAACTAAAATTAATTTAGCTTGAGGGAAATAGGAGGTAGTTCATGAGGACAGAAAATCAGCTTTATGTATAACCAGAGGTTCAGTACCTGATTGTAGAGTCCTCCTTTGCCAATCAGAAGTCCCATGTCCTTACAGTCCTCCCAAATCTGATTGATTTCTTCAGCTGGAAGAGGGTGGCGACTGTGCTAAGGAATGCAAACATTAAACTTCACTTAGATATTCTAAACTAGTTATATTCCAGTCTCTCCAATAAATCCCACCCCCATCTCTGGATAAAAAAAAAAAAAATTAGCTGCATAATTTATCTGCCTTCTAAGGTGAGTTTATGCAATTAAGGTGCACAAGTCACTGTTTACTCAAAGCTTGTGAAGTATGTGAAATGCTGAAATGTTCTGGCTCATTTTTAGTCAAAGTAATGTTTTTTAATAATAATAAAAAAATCTTCCTATTATTTCAACAGAAATAAAATGTGGTAAAACTTTCAGTGGCACTGTAAATTGAAAGGAATAAAGTAAATCACTAACCTTATCTGTCACCATTTCCATTCCAATCATAAGTCCCTTGCCACGGACATCTCCAACAACCTCAAATTTATCCCGTAGTTTAGCCAACTCCAATAGCAGATATGTTCCTACATCCTCACAGTTTTTTTGTAGACCATCTTCTTCAATAGCCTGGTTAAAAGGATATACTACAACAGTAAGGCAGGAAAAGCTTCTAATATAGTCAGTTAATCCCCACTTAGCTTGATGACTCATTACATTTATCTCACTTTTTTGCAGACTATGTTCCTTCACTACCACGATACTTACATTTTTTTTCTCTTACAACCTCTGATGGCATCAGAGTACAATTGAAGTTTCTGTGGTATTTTCACATTTTACTTATTATTCCATAAATTTAATCTAGTAATTCATGCTCACATGTGATCAAAACCAAAAAATACCTGACCAGCAGGACTATTTTCAAAATCTCACCAGAAATATTTCACTTCTTTCTTAGTGTCATGAGAAAAATCTGACAAGGCATACCCATGTGTACTAGGCAACATTTTAGGGAACAATTTAAGTGTTTTAATTCATTAACACCATGCTATTTAATCACAATCTCTTTTTTTTGTTCCTTACTCTGCTCTCCTTAAAGTTCTGACATGCAGCCAGCTATAAGCACTGACACCCACAAACCATTTTACAAACTCAGTATTTACATTAAGGAAATTTACATGAAAAAACAAAAAATACAATTACAGAAGTCAATGTGGGTGTTTCTGCTTTTTATTATTTTTATTTATTTATTTATTTTCTTTCAATTCCATTTCATTCTTTCTGACTCTGACAACCTCCATGGAGCTACTCCTGATTAAGGCTCCAAGTTACTTCAGAGCCAAAAAACCCCAAAAACATGGGTTCACACTTTCTTATTTGTAAGCTGTTCTTTCCAAATATTTTTATATAGACAATCAACCTTCTTATAGCTTAAATAAAACCCCAAAATGCTCAGGAAAGCAACGTGAATAGAAACCGCATCTGATGTAATGAAGTGAGATTTAAGGACAAATGGTCTGCACATGACCAAGAAAATAAATAGCGACCTACTGCCCACTGACCAATTTCTGTTGGATAATAAGTGAAATATGTTGCAAACTTTTCTATTGTCCTTTTCATGAGGTAATTTTTTTCAAAAGGAATTCTGACCCTAAATATTTTTAACTCTCTGGTGAAAGCTGTGGAGTTACATCAAATTTGTTAAGCATGTCACAGAAATAAATTTGGTTTAGCTGAGGATTTGCACCTATGAAAAAGTTAGCTTAGGCTTTTATGAACAAAGAACATCAGGAAGATGAAGAAAGATGATCATCAGAAAATTAGAGGACTCCTATTCTTGCTATAGGGATGAAAATTTTGCTATGGAACTAATCAGGAACTTTTCCTACATATAGGGCACATTGGCCATCTGTGCATAATACATGCATATGTTTATGTATTTTAGACAGTTATCTAAAAAATTGCCGACATATAACTTTACAAGAAGAATAAATGTAAACATTTTTCATCTTTTGGTACAAGTTAAATATATGTATTTATATGAATTTCTCCCTACATCAAGAACTGCAGTTCCAACTGCACAGGCCACAGGGTTTCCTCCAAATGTATTAAAGTGAAGATTTTGAGCCAAGGGAGTTGCAATCTCTAAAAGAAAAAGAACAACACTGATCACTCTCACAGTTGCTTTATGTTTGGTAACAGTAATTATCTGCTTTAACTTAACAGTAAAGCTAAACCTGCTATGCTTCAACCTTGGTTCTACTTGAGACAATAGAAAGAAGGATTTTATTTTTTTCCTGCAAGTAGTCTGTGCAAAATGTGACTATTTCTAAAAACTATAGTGTCTAGCAGATGCTAAAAACAGACTAAAAAAACTCCCTCATGTTTTTAACATATGCTGTCGGTTGTCCCCTTAAACTGACATCTGCAAGTTTTCCTCACTAGATTCAGCCAGTCATTTCTATTAATCAAGCAGGTGTTTATCATGCTGCCTTATATACACACAGTACCTAGATTAGCAAAACTGAATTCAGTGAGGATTTCCAGGATCCAGTTCTACTGATGACTCACAAGTTCACCCCTTCTTCAGTTACACAACCACCCACATTTAAATAAAGCTTTGCACTGGTACAGTAAAGCACTTTGTGAAACAAGTGAGTAATAAGAATCCAAATCATTTGTCAAAAGATAGATTAAGATGAAGATTATTAATAAAGCTCAGCTGTTTGAACACAGGGTAAGTAATTATTGTTTAGTGTACTTTATAATTGCTCTGTTCTGAATCTTAGCAGAACAAAACACTTATACCTTTTGTTGTAACAACAGCTGCCATTGGAAATCCATTACCAATTCCTTTTGCCAAAGTAACGATGTCAGGGACCACGTCATGTGTTTGAAATCCCCAGAAATGGCTGCCTGTCCGTCCAAATCCTGTCTGCACCTTTCAAAAGAAAAATCCAGAAAAATCCCCATCACTTTCTCACATTTTACAATATGATTTCTTTCTCTTGTCTTTCTATTGTTACTGATTTGCATTAAACTGCAACTACACCTGGAGTTGACTTGTATTAGGATCCTTGTTCAGATGGCTTTGCACAAAATACTATCTATTGCAATTGTTTTTTTCTTTCACGTTTGAAAGAGATAACGTCACCACGTCTTAAGCATGGTGAGATGCACAAATAACCTGCAGCTTCCATTTCAAAACGGAGAGGAAATGCAGTTGCCTTCCACATTTCAAAAGCAACCTCACAATTGCTGATTTCTACTACTGCAATGGTTGAGGCACATATCATCATCACTTTGAAGCATTTGCTACTACTTGAAAATAGCTTTAGCTAAGGAAAATTCTTTTTATAAAACATATTTGCAGAGGTACAGCAATCAACTCCCTTCTAGAGTTTATGAATGCTAACACCACTCATAAGAGGAAGTGTTATGTGACAAACTTGACATCACAGCTGTCATTTATTAGCTGAACATTTGTGCAAATTCACTGTTCCCAAAAGGTAAGGACTGAAGTCTGCTACTAACATTACCTCTGCCTAAAACCAGAATATCACATAGCAGAATAAAGGCAGTAAAATCTGTGAATAAAACAGTAAAGCCTAGGAGGCTTCTATGCTTGTAATGATGCACTGTGTTAAACTATGAAGTGTACAACATTTCATTTAGATTATTTCCAGGTTCCAGTTTGCTGTCACTCGGATTCTTTTAAGACAACTTTCAGAGGGACCACATGCTCTAGAGCTCCTCTTATGTAAGAAAAAAGCAGAACTCACTTCATCTGAAATACAAACGCCCCCTCTTTCCCGTACTAGCTGATAAACTTCCTTTAATAAATTTCTTGGGTACTGAACAGCTCCGTTAACACCCTGCAAATTAAAAAAACAAACAATAAAGACACTTCTTTAGGAACAGACAAGGAAACAGAAGTTCCACTATGTGACTATCCTATAATAAGAAACAATACCAGCAGCCCTCAGTAATAGCAAGACTGTTGTCTCAGGTTTCTGGCTTCAGCAGTGGAACTGCTTCAAAAAGTTCCTCATCAGGTCACTCATTCTCATTTCACAGGGCAGTTTGCTGTTCGTTAGTTGTGCTGGTATAAATGTTTGTGAGGCCATGCTGCAAACTGGATCACTGTAAGACAGAGTTGATTAAACTGCCCAAACAAGTACCTTGAAAATCTACACACTGAGAAACTCAAAAACTGCATCTGATGACAAAGTTAACCAGAGAATTCACTTCCACCCTTTGTTTAAAACATTGTTTCCCCAATTTCTGTTTACCTTGCCAGTTTTCATTTGGATCAGAAATTCCCCTCTACACCTGGACTTACAAAGGCTTCTTGGACTTAAGTATGTAAAGGCTTAGAAGAGAGCAAAAACAGAGAACAACTCCAATTTTCTCTGTGGTCACAATTTTCACTTTTTTTTTTTTTCTCGCCTTTCCTGCTCTCAGGATATATTCTCCATTCTTCCTATTTAAGAATCATGTATACAGCAGTTCTGAAAGGAGGGTGAAGCACTAAGAGAATGAATCCTGTGGCCACCATTTGGCAAGAGCTCCTAAAAATATACTGTACGAGATGACTGGGAAGAAGTGGAAGGGTGATTGAGTTAACATTTACAGAAATAGTAAAGAGAAAAGCATTATGAAATTTGGAAGGTATTAGAAACAAATCATTTGAGCGTTTCACAGTATTTGTGCTAACACAATTGAGAAATGGCAAACTACCTACCTGAATTGGTTCAGCAATAAATCCAGCGATTGTCTTTGGCACAGAGGTGTTCAGAGTATCTTTGAACTGTTCAATGTACTGGTCCTTTGCTTGACATACACCTGTTTACAGGGGAGATAGTTTAAAGTGAATTTACTTTAAATGACACAAAAGTACATTCAAAACATGACATTACACATTAACAAATATTATCTGACTGCATAGTAAATTTCACCTCTCAAATACACAATAAACTGCTAAACATTAAAGGAGAGAGCCCTTATTTTCTTTTAAACCATTTATACTCTAAGGAATGCCAGTTCCAAAACAGCAAGGCAAACCTGCCAGTCAATAAAATGTTACACATTATGCACACCAGTAAGTTAAAGATTTGAGAAAGTGTGTGTGAATCACCTACACATGAGCAGAAGGAATAAGCAGACACTTTCTCAGTGGTTAACAACCATCAGCATAAGATGTAAGGAATTGTTAAGTTATTGCAGGTATGAGGATTCTGGAGAATACAGCTGCTTATCAGTCTATACTGAAATACAGAACAGAAAAATTAGTATAATTAATGCTCCCATTCACTAGAGAGAGGAAAGCTAAAAAGAAAAGTTTCTGTCATATATGTATCTGGATTAAAACATTACAAAGTGCCTGCAGAAACAGTGGGAAAAAATTAAAAGGAGCTTTCACATTATGCTGTGTATGGAACATTTTGCCTCATGTAAGACTTTTTGCCTATCACTGGTTTCAGGCTGTCCTTACTGTTGATATTATTCCAAAATAAGAGCTGGAAAGTGATTGAAACTCAAGAAACAGCAGAAAACACTAATCAACGTTTCTGTTCTTCTGGATTTGCTCAACAGTTCCATAACTTCCAGAGCTGATCATGACAAATGCTGAAAACAAAGGCTGGGATTTTAAGAAGAAATCTCAGAATACAAGGTGTCACTTGCCTAAAAATCCTCAGTGGGAAGCAAGTGCCTGAGATTCTCTGCAGTACTCTTTGTTTGTCCTTGCAAATCCTAACCAGAGGTCTCACTTTCTTCAGGTAAATATAACTTATTTTCACAGCTCTTTAGTATTCTCTAATCTAAAAGCCAAATACATTTTGTCATTGACCAACCTTCAGAACAGTTGCATTTTCGAATAGTTTGAACTGGAGAATCTCTACAATGGCTGCCTCCCCATGGGCCACGAAAAACATCTGGTAACATTGTCTGTCAAGCATAAGAGAAATAGCTACAGATTTGATGGCACCTTTATAAGAGATGTTTTGATCATATGTACGGATGATTAACTGAAAAACCTAAGAAAAGTCTGTTATGAGTCAAAGGGCATACCAAGTTCAAGCAACTTCTCTGAAGAAGATTTGTGGAATAACACCAAATTTCCCACTCAAGAAATGGTACAATAGAGGCAGTTTTGGAACCAGGAAGTCTAGACTATTTCAGCAATAGTCACTCTATTGATGACTTTGTTTTGTAAAGTTAATCAGTTTTGGTTATCTAAGATTCATAGCAACGTTTTTAGAGTTGCTGGTAGTACTTCAACAATCTTAAGTATGATAAAAATCTGCAAAATAAAGGTAAGTAGGCAGAGCTAGCAGAGTAATTACAGGTTGTAAAATGGGAACTCCAGCCTTCTAACGTTGAGTGCTGATGAAATACCACATGAATTCAGGCAACTCAGTTATTGAGCCAGGTTGGGAGGCTGCTATAAAGAAGCCTTCCTATAGCCAGTGCTGTGGCTGAGCTATCACCAGTGCAGGTCAGGGTAGCCAATGCCAGCTCCCAGTAGACAGAAAGTCATTCCCATCTGCTTCAGGGCAGAGGGATAACATTTTGCCACTTACCTCCAATGGATCTTCTTAACAGATATGTCTCCTGTCTTGCTGAAATATGGACAACATAGGGTTGGGTTTTTTTCAATCCAGGGGAGAATCGACTTCAGCCCAGCTGAAAGCAGCTTTGCACAAATTTTCCAAAACAAACTCGAGAAAAGGGGTTCTGAGCATTTAGCTAAAAAACTGTAAATCATGACCACTCATGTTATGGATGTCTTGACTTCAAATTAGCTTAAGTACACAGAGAAGGAAAAGGGACTCTGGCTCTTGTGCTTACATAGCAAGAACACCATGCTGCAGTTTAGTTAGTGATTATAAAGCACCCTGAGGCTAGAAAATATACCAATTGGTGAAATATTGAAATAAACTGTTACCCAGATTATTTAAAAAAAAATAAATCTCACTGTTGAACAGCCAAAGCCAGCGGCAACGCTGTGCTTATAAAGGCCAAGAGATGTCGATCCCAGTGTGCAAGCACTGCCTCCATGGTATGCTCCTCTGTGCAAAGAAACAAAGCACATGAACATCACTCATTTCCAAGAAGAGACTGTTGCAATATTAATTCTGAGAAGGTATGCTTCTGAGCCACAGATTGTTGGGGAAAATGCGCATTGTTACACCCAAAACATGAAGATTCCTACTTCCATTTTTTGCTGTGGCTTTAGAAGATGCAGGACTGCCCATCTGCATTTATTTCCTGAAATTTCAAATGTTACCTGAGATAATTGTGAGGTAATTTCTCTTCTTTGCAAGAAGAGAACAATGACTGGAACCAACAGCAATTCAGACAGTGCTTCATAAAGTTCTGCTGTAGCACCTGAGCCCTACAGAGCAAATATCTTTGTTCTTTGAATCTTGGGAACTGCTGCCCTCTCCAACAGATGCTGTCAATCATTAAACTACGTTGTGGTCTGCTGCCAGTTTTATACACAACTCAAAGTTTGTTAATGAGAATAGACAAGCAAGATGGGCACCCAATGTTCTGCTGAACTGAGTAACAGAAAAATACAGCTCTTCATAACAAGGCCTTTTATTCTAATATTTCAGACCACCTGGGATGCATAGTAAGGAGAGCTGCTTACACTGGTGCTTACAGAGCCCTCACCCTGCACCACGTCTGCTGTTAAGCCAGAAGAGCTGTTTGTGTACCTGTGCAGGGGACTATGGTTCAGGGATCTGGCAGAAAAATATGGCAGCAAAACAAACAAAACAAAATAATCCTTCCTGCCAGGTTAGCTTTCAGTCAGAGCAGTTTCCTGCTGAGGTTCACTGCACACCTTTGTACCCCCCAAAGTGGGGCACTGCAGGGGGGGAATGAAGGAAGAAAGTAGCAACTGCTGGAGCCTGTTCTGGTCATGAATGAAGGTCCCTCAGAGCGTACACTGAGCACAGAGACTAGACCGTTTTCTGACAAATAGAAGCAAAAGTGGCAGATTGTGTTTTGTATGAAAGCTAGTCCTAATAGACTGTATAAAATCTTTAACTCCTGTTTATTCCTCTTTGTCAAATTACTTGTACAGTGCTCTCAGCAGATCTGGGGTCAAAGTGTTCTCTATTGTTTCTTGACTGATCAAATACACAACTGAGTTTTGTGAAGATCTATCACCATTACCTGAAAGAGATGATGTCGAAGTTACGAGTATATAGCCTTGCCATGAACATTGCCAAATCATTGGCTTCTGACCCGCTGTTGGTTAGATAAACCACCTACAGGAGAATGCTTAGGATCAGTACAGTGCACAACCACCACCTTCTTGTTCAGCATCAGACCACGTCACTTAGTAACTTTATGAGCTCTAACCGATCACTAGCATGAGGTGACTTCACCTCTAGAACTCAGCATTGCCCATACACTACAGATGAGAACTAAGATCAAGCTGTTCTACTCAGGGAGAGTACAGAAAAATCGTACAGAGATAGCTTCACACTCTTCTGCTAGCCCAATTTCATTTTATCATCAGTTTATTTTACCTGAAAGCAAAATCAGTAATTTTCTTAGTGTTTCTGAGTGTATGAAACATGACATTTATGTGATTTATTTATTTAAACATCAGTAAATCTCACTACACAAAGTACTGTCAAGTACATGAATTTTCATGCAATCAAGCAAATTAAGGCCACCTACATATAACAATAGTTAACATATCGGTTCCTTCAGTAATTTTTAACATGGCAATGCCCCTTCACAGTGGCAGCTGGAGGAAGAGAACAAACAGAACAGGAGCTTGGGATATTACGCTTGTCTGCATCTGGGTCTAAAGAAAAGACCTTGAGGCTCATTATGCTCTTTTTATCTGACAGTCTGCAGTCCCTGTACAGGTTCTCTCTCCACAGAGATTATGGCTTTCACTTAATATTTAATATAAAAATATTTATTTCTTATAAACAGACATTCACTTCACCAGCCCATGCCCCTGTCAGCAATGAGTACCTTAAGAGGATGTGGAAAAAGAGAAGTCAGCTTTTCAGCATACTCCTGGATTGACGGATGCAAGTAGATATTAGTGGTATGCCACAGGCGAGTAAGCTGCTTCTGGGCTGCCATGGTTACCTTCCTGCACAAAGCACAAGAAGAGACAAAGGGATTCAACTCTACACACCTCTGCACTCAACCATGTACACATCTGCCTGTTACTAATTCTGAAAATGCAGACACTGTGCCAGGTGGAAGAACAAACAGACAAAATTAATGAATTCTTCAAAATATAGTGGAAATTGACCTTAATGTTGTCATGTACCACTTAAATTCATTCTGGTACCACAGATTGTCAGTCTCACCTCTGTGCCTGGGAAGATTATGGAACAGATCTTCCTAGAAGATAAGCATGGGCACGTGGAGGACAGGGAGGTGATTCAAGGCAGCCAGCATGGCCTTACTAGGGGCAAGCCCTGCCTGACCAACCTAGGGGCTTTCTACAATGGAGTGACTGCCTCAGTGGACAAGGGAAGAGCTATGGACGTTATCTATGTGGACTTCTGCAAGGCCTTTGACACAACCCCCCACAACATCCTTATCTCTAAGTTGGAGAATTACAGGTTTGATGGGTGGACTGTTCAGTGGATAAGAAATTGGCCGGATGGTCACATGCAGAGAGTGATGGCCAACGGCTCAATATCCAGATGGAAAAAGGACAAGGTGTCCCTCAGGGGTCCGTACTGGGACCAGTGTTGTTTAATATCTTCGTTAATGATATTGACAATGGCATTGAGTGCACCCTCAGCAAGTTTGCTGATGACACCAAGCTGGGGGGTGCAGTTGATATGCCAGAGGGACAGGATGCCATCCAGAAGGACCTGGACAGGCTGGAGAGGTGGGCCCAGGTGAACCTCATGAGGTTCAACAAGGCCAAGTGCAGGGTCCTGCACCTGGGCTGCAGCAACCAGCGGTGTCAATGTGGGCTGGGAGAGGACATGCTAGAGAACAGCCCTGTGGAAAAAGCCTTAGGGGTACTAGTAGATGAAAAAGCTGGACATGAGCCACCAATGCACTGTTGCAGCTCAGAAGGCCAATCACATCCTGGGCTGCATCAAAAGAAGTGTGGCCAGCAGATGGAGAGAGGTGATTCTGCCCCTCTACTCTGCCCTGGTGAGACCTCCCGTGGAGTACTGGGGTGTCTAGTTCTGGAGCCCCCAGCACAAGGACGTGGACCTGTTGGAGCGTGTCCAGAGAAGAGCCACAAAAATGATCAGAGGGCTGGAGTACCTCTCCTATGAAGACAGGCTGAGAGAGTTGGGATTGTTCAGCCTGGAGAAGAGAAGACTCCTGGGGGATATTAAAGCGACCTTCCAATACCTGAAAGGGGCCTATGGAAGGTGGGGGAGGATCTGTTCACTAGAGTTTGTAGCAACAGGACAAGGGGTAAAGGTTTTAAGCTAGAAAAGGGTAGACTTAGGTTAGACGCTAGGAAAAAGTTCTTTAATATGAGGGTGGTTGATCAGTGGAACAGGTTTGCCCAGGGAGGTGGTGGAGGCCCCATCCCTGGAGACATTCAAGGTCAGGCTTGATGGGGTTCTAAGCAACCTGACCTAGTTAGAAACATCCCTGCTTATTGTAGGTGGGTTGGACTAGATGACCTTTGGAGGTCCCTTCCAACCCAAAACATTCTATGATTAATGAAGAACAAAACCAATATAGGTACTTCTTCCTGTACTTTATAGCATAAATAGATCAGTAACATACTCACGGGTGACAGTGACCAGCACTGATAGTGACAATTCCAGCAAAGAAATCAAGGTATCTTCGTCCCTCATAATCAAACAACCACTGCATATATCCTTGATGCAGCAACAACGGCTTCTTGTAATATGTTCGCAGGGAAGGAGAAATATTTTGTTCACGAATCTTCTGCATGCGTTCATATGAATAAGACTGAGAGGAATAAAAATGTCAGTATCCACTCATACTTTCTAAAGATCAAAAATAATGGAGCTTTAGTGGATCACATAGATTACAGTGCTATCTACAGTTCTTGACAGAACTAAGATTTTAACAAATTCTGGCATATAGATGGTTCTACAAACCTCTGAAGCACAGCTATTAAGACTGCTGTTCTGCACTTATCTCTTCCTTAAAGTTTTTCAAATCAACAATTTAGCCATAAGTTATAGAACTGTCACAAAAGTACATCTACAGGTTCTATCCTCGTTGTAACAGAATTGGGTTTTGCCCAAAGAAGTAAATTTTATAACCACATTAAGTGCACTACTTACAGCAGATGAACCTATCATTGAAGTGTAGTAATGCAGTTTTACTTAAATTCTGTGTAGTATGTATGACTTACTTCGTATTTTTCAGGTACAAAATCGCAAGGAGGCATTTTTGCTTGTGTGGAGACAGACCTTTTCCATTGTTGCTGTTTAATGGCAACTACAAAATAGCAAGAGAATTATCAAACACTTATCAAAGTGCACATCTGAAAGAGTTTCTCAGTAAACTTGTTCACAAAAGCTATGGTCAAAGAAAGTTTTCAGGTTTCTTTTGTCTGAGAGATTTTCTTGGGTGGAAAAATTAATTAGGTAACATCTTTGTAAAAGCAAAATATATGCAGATCTAAAAAAAAAGTGCACTTCTCTCTTATCTGCTAAAATTTAGTTTTCAGTCAAACATGGACTTCTATTTTGGCAGAAAAAAACTTGAAAAACAAAAATTAGTTTCTAATACAAATTCTTATCTGGGAGCAGCAAGAGCAGATATCCTCTACAAGGCAGTGAGCCAGGAGCCCAGGGTGACCCCAGCACAGGAGGTGCTCTCAGGAACCAGGGTACAGTCCCAATAGATCTAAAGAAGGTGGGCAAAGCAGGGTTCACCGTCAGTGCCACACATAAGTGCAGGAGACAAATCAGGTGCAGGGTCCACTCAGGGAGTCTAGTCAGGGGCAACAGTGGATAGGGTCAGAGACAGGGCTGGAGACAAGGCTGCATTACAGGTCCAAGGTCCACCAGGTGGCAGGGTCAGAGGCTGGACTGGTGGCAAGGCTACATGCATGGTACAGCTCATGATGGACGGCTCAAAGCTGGGCTTCTGGGCACAGCCTGGGTGAGGTTGCTCAGGGCAGACAAGGTGTGCTCAGGGCCATGACAACTCTCATCACCATCTTCCATCCACTTCCAACAATCCTAAAACCATCACACTTCCTACCTTTCATTTAACTGGAAGTGTAATTAAGCAGGTACTGGGAAAAAGTTATCATTTAACTGCATTCTCTTTCTGCATCCCTAACATTGTCTGCCGAGAACTACACATTTATTTTTAAATATCTAAGGTTTTCAACAACTTCTAAAACATCCCAACATGCAAATGAACAACAAACAAACTTTCCTGAAAAAAGTACCTATGCTGCCACTTCCCTTACAGGCACTTACAGCCGTGATGATTTAACCACCCACAAGAGTCCAGCCGCAAAAACTGTTAATTAAAACCGTTAGCTAGAGGACTCCTGCCTTGGGACCTCTTTCAAAGGCACCTATCGCTGGACCCCAGCGGCAGCCGCCAAGAGCCCCCGGCGGAGCGGGCTTTCAGGGAGTCACACTGGACCCCACCGCACCTGCCCCGTCCCGACCAACCCGCCCAGCTCGGCCGTGCANGGCCTGATCCCCGCACGTTGATGGCTGCAGGCAGCTGGAGCCTGCAGGTCGAGGCCGGCAACAATAGGGGCAGGAGTTCATTATTCAGCTTCAGAAATTAAGTTTCAGGGGCGACGCAGACCCCCACTAACCACACACCGACTGCCTGGCTTCCTCATCAAAAGTGGGGGTAACTGACATACAGACAGCAGTAAGTGTTCCTAATTAGCAAAACAGCCGAGTAGAGAAGTTACCAGGACCTTGTGAGACCTGACCTGGTGGTGAGGAGCCAAGAGATAGTGAAGTGGCTGCTTTTAACAAGGAACTCTGAAAACATCACAACTAGGCCTTTGAAGAGCTCAAAAAGACTGATTAAAAGGAAAGATCCCCTGAATAGGCACCAAGAACTGGGGAATTGCCAAAAGAAGCATGAAGTCAGCAAAAATTTGCAGTAACTGGGGAAGGGCAAAGGTGGCAGGGGGAGATCGCAACCACTGGCTCAGGGACCACCTACCCAAAAAATACCACCACCTCAAAAGAACAAGGGACAGATCACGCTTAGTGATTGACAGAGCAAGTGAGGACATTTTAAACAATCTCAGAGGTGAATAAATATGCATATGTACTAAAAGAATAATTAAACCTTTCTGTATAAATAACTGGTGATATGGGATGTTGGTGTGCTATCTTTGTGGAATTAACACCTAGCACCCATCTTTGAGCAAACATGAACTAAATAAAATAGCTCTGCTCTGCGTGTGCATTGGTGTACTGCACACCGGGTAAATGACCTCGCTTTTGGGACAACACTGGCACAACCTCCTGCAAGGATGGGAAAAGCAGGAAGGTATCTGTTACCTTCCTCCATTACCTTCCATCATAATACTAAAAGAAGTATGATTTCTGATGGTGTTTTCTGGAATGGTAATTGGCATACACAGTAACTAGACACATTGAAAGTGAAGGATACTTCACAAAGATTTTGGTGAACTGAGGTGTTCCTAAGGCAAAAGGCTGACTGCGTCACCCACCCTGCTTGGCAGCCCCAGTTTGGCAGGCTGCCTATCTTGCTGCAATGCGTCAGAGATTTGTACTTTCTACTAACCAGGGTAATACTAACATACCTTAGGACTCACAAACGCTCAATCTTTCTCAGTCAAACTTTAATTTTGCTAACTTGAAATCCCTGAATTTCAGTAATAAAGATAATTTTAGTCAATACAAAGAGATATGAAGAAGCCTCAGTATAACAGTTGTGACCGTGTGCATGAGCGGTCTGTGTTAACTGGTTCGATTGCTCAGTGCATGCAAGGCAGGTTAAACACATCTATAACGGGGTCTTCCACCTGCAGAACAGTAGTAGCCTGTCCTACGGACTGTGCTGGATGTCTGGATTTTCCTTTTTATATTTTATATACTGGAATTGTGATATTTCATGAAGAAAGCTAGAATTTGTGAATTGTATTCAAGAACTTTTATTAAACTGAAATGCAAACACCATTGCAAAGAGATTTTACAATGACAAAAGACTGAGAAGTCCATCAGAAAGCTACAGACTTAAGAACAAGATTGATCTTACAAGTGAAATCACTAACATTTTATTAAAGCCAGCATTTTCAATATTAAGAACTTAAAAAATACATTTTAAAGCATTTTCCTTCAGATACACTTAGAAACAATGAAGAATTCCTGAGCAACTATTTTTATACCAGTAATCCCCAACCAATGTGCATACTGCATATGAAATCTACTTTCTATAATTTCTTAAAATTTAGAAATTTACAAAATATTTGGATCTGGTTCATAGAATAATTGTGCTTCAAGTCACTCTTGCTACAGTAATGACACTACTGTAACTTGGATTCCAGATTGCATACAAATTCTGAAATCGTAATGGAAAAAATGCCTAGCTTGTATTGCAAGGCTGGCAATGAAATGGTTTATGCAAATGAAAATAAGTTTGCTTTAAATATTATATAATCTTTTTCTCTGCTGGAAAGTATACTGTTTATTCTGCTTATTATTGAGAACATGCAGTTTAGATTATAAATATGTTTCTTTGAGAGACCTGCTGGCACAATTAAAGGCAAAGAGGTTCCAGAGACCTTTACCTGCACTTAACAGCATGCCAGAAATTTGAACAAATACAATTAGTTAATGACTGCTGACATTTGTTTTCTCGGCAGTTCTTTTTCAGACCAGCATCATGAGTATTGCTGTATTTTACACAATGACTAGAAAAATATATGAAGGACAATATCAAGACTTCAGAAGCCCAGATAGTGCTGGGCACCTCTGAGCAACATAACGCATATATGGACCTGATAGTTGTGTTATTCCCGATGAGGAATGGCATTTGTAGTCAAAATACAAAAAATTACTTTCCAAGATGAAAAATAACACTTTAGTGTTATTTTAGTGCTTTAGCAGCCCAGGAGCTCATTCTGAGTATAGCTGAGCAATAGTTTCCTCTTCCATTTGGAATTAAGAAAATAGGGATGAGAATTAAGAGTAGTCTACAGCATTATCAATATTAAAAAATATGATTTGACATTAATATATTTTTGCACATATTTTGCATGTAGAAAAATCTTTCTCTTCTTAGACATGTATAATTTTCTGCCCGACTGAAGGGATATTTTCTACAAGTGACTTCTACAAAGATTTCCAGCATCCTGTAAAAATGCTGCTCACGGCTACAAGTATGTAAAACCAACCGTTGCAGTATTTGTAGGAATCAGGGTGAAATCTTTCCACTTTTACTGATGCCAAAATGAGGTGAAGGTACTCAGCAGCTCACAAAAACAGACCCAAAAGCAGCATTGTCCAAAAAAAGAGTTAAATAAAGACAAGGTCCAAGACAAGCAGCATCACAAAGTAGAACAGGACATTAAACTTTCCTAAAATTAAAGATGAAGATGTAAAGTACTACCTTATATCTAATGGCTCTATGCACCAATGTCTTGAGTATAAGCCCAGCTTTTAACACATCAGCACTGCAAGAGGCCATACAACTAATTCACTTATTTTTCTTAATTACTTTTGACAAATATATTAGTTTCTCTTAAAAACTTATCTTAAATGGGAGATATTATTTTAAGCCTAACTTGGTAATTTTACAAATTTATCAACAAGACAGGGACTTTTTGATTAAGAAAAATGTTAACAGACGTATTGTCAGAAGTACAAACTAAGCAGTGCCCAGAAATGCCAAGAGACCATTTAGTGGTATTCACAAAGTCCTTTTTCTCTTGGTACTTCTAGGTGATTACATTATATTTAATTAACCAAAAATAGAAGAATGCTTAGTAATGATAGGCATATGTGTGAGACAATATAGATGGATAAATGCACCTCATCTGTAGATCTGCCTGAAAAATTGATAGTTGCTTTTAAAAACAGTATGGTGTACATTATTTCTCTTAATTTTTTCCTTATGAGTGTAGGAAATGCAACAGCTGATCAGATGATGGTCTTGCTATTCAATTCTGTTTGCTCAGGACCAGTGAAAGAAAATCCTGTAACTGACCACTTTTCATGTATGAGTCTTTTTCTGCTTGTTTTGCCAACTCTTCAGCATTTAATAAGGCTTTATGACTTTTGTGGACTATTTGAGGTAGCTGTGCATATTCACACCTTTGATACAGATGTATTCTTTTTTTTTTTTCTTTCAAACTCATATTACTCCTCTCAGATCTACTAGTTCTCATTTTTTTCTTATCCACTCTTACATTTGATTCTTTTGCAACCATTTTCTGTTCTCTCTCCCTCTCTTCTCATCTGTAGTCAAAATGCATATTTACCCCCTCCAATTTCTCTAATTACTACCTATGTACCATCCTATAGTTACTGTACTCTCCCATTCTGCCACGTGCAGCAACTGTGTCCCTCTTCCCATCATTAAGCTCTCTTTCTATCCCCATATACTGTGTATTTCTGTATTCTGTTTATCTTCAATCTCCTGCTTCATATACACAGGAAAGATGAAGACATTTCCTTGTTTGTTTCAAAATGGTTTTCAAGGCACAGCCACAAGATTATTCCAATTAATGTAATTCAGTCCATCTTTTCCCACCCATGGGAACTGGAGTCTGAATTTAGTGTGAGGGTTTGAGATAGCTGAGAGCAGGGCTAGGCTCCATTTTCACACATTAAGGGACAGATTTCGAAAATTTACTTCTCAGGAGCTCAGCTGAAAACAGGAGCTTAGTTCCATTGCTGAGATCCAGAACCAGAGCATCTCCCATGACTCAGCTTATTCAGTCCTAGTGAGCTGGGCACAAAGGCAGTGGCAAAAAACTTCTCAGCCTAGGAAAGGGACTGATGCTTGGCTGCCAAGCTAGTCAGTATGGCTTTCCCTACAAGGTGGAAATTTATCTGTTATTTTTTCATATTAAAAACATTTCATTTTGCTACACATCTCAAATATCCCATCCTAGTACTACCCGTGCAACACAAGTGATGATTCCATGACAAGCAGTTAGTTACCAAAAATAATTTGAACATTACAAATAAGATTTTTGAGATCTTGGTAGAATGATTCACAATTTGACACACCAAGTAAAATGCTTTTGCCTGCCTTTTTAAAGGGAGAAAAAAAAAATCCGAGGTAGCAATTCTTTGAGAAAATGATGCCTGATCTCGTGACACTTTTTCATTTCATTTGGCTTTATGGCTTTGTAGAAGATGTCTAGTATCCATCAGCTGGCACAGATGACTTTGGTTTCCTTGCACAACACCTTCAAATTCTTTACAGTTAATCAAAAATTATGAAATACGTTGATGAAGTATATGAAGCTTTACAGGCTTCATTATGTGAACCCCACATATACAATGCTTCAGAGATCACAAAAAAGATCTGCTTATTCATTTTGAACACCTGCTGTTACTACACTTTAAATACTTAAATGACATTTAAAGCGACTGTATATTTTCCAGCCATTTAAACATAGACACATAAACGGATATACCACAGAATTCACTGTTTTAACATAAATCAATTATCATTACATATTTGTTTTACAGTTTGTTCCATAAACACATATATCCTTGTACTAGTATTATATAAAGTGAGTTTACTGCATTTTTATGAAATAATCTTTGTAGTTACATAGTATCATCAAAATCATTCTTCAAGCCTGCATTTTATGTGACAGTTTTGGGAGCACATGTCACACTTCAGTAAGTTGTATTTCTTTAAAATACAAGTGGACTGAAATACTAACATTGTACATCAGATAAGTCTTTGCTAGAGAAAAAAGTCTAATTAGAAAATTTAAGATAATGAGTCATATTTATCAATACTGAAGCAAAACTGTTAATAAAATTAGTCCAAGTCCAAAGGAAAGGTAATTAATTAAAAAATACATATTTAATTTTATGAATTTTATAAAATTAATTACTTCTGAAGAGCCTTTGTGCTTCCTTTTAGGACTTTTATGCTACTAAAAAGTAATTAATACTTCAAGTGACATATGCATAAATTTGACATTGAAAACATGGTTAAAACTTTTCAAGTAATTATTCCAAATGAGAAATTTGACAAATGGTGCAAGAACTAGAGAGTTAATTCTTTGTTTCTTGGGTAAATTATGTTACTTGCTTCATCCCTCTGTATATCGAAGGACGTGTCAAGAGCCTATTATTCCCCACTAGTGTGTCATAATTTTACAACAATCCACTGCATACAACTGCTGCAAAATCTCATCTATTTCCTAGTAAAAACCTATTCCTTAAAGAGCTGCAAGCAAAAATACTGTTGCAAAAAGAATGAAATATTTGAACATCCAAAGGCCCATGCACTTAGCTGAAGGTTATTAGTTTATTCTCTTCTTAATGTACTTTCAGGTTTTAAAGGCCACTTTCAGAAGGTATTGCTCCCACCTTGGGAGTAACAAGGTGTTTTGGAAAATAGAAGCAAATTCAAAGGAAATATAATGAACCAGCACATTTGTTCAGCTTACAGAAAGAAATACATTTATGAAAATTGTGTTCAAATTGTGTCTAGCTAGCAAATCCCTCAAAAAGCCTAGCTATCTCTGAGCAATGACCAAGTGCACCTTTTCCACTCTGGCTGAATATCCCCTTTCACAGAAAGCCAGGTTGATGTGGCATGTTGAGACGGTCATCAGGAAAGGTGCAAGAAATGTAGTGAGGCTACAGCTATTTAGCAACTTCACTACCAATTTATGGCAAAGAACTCTTCCACTCAGTTCTTTTTCTGTGTGGGTTACTGGAGGTACACATATAGATACCTACAGTTAGGCAGGATGAATCATACACCTAAAATCTGCTAAAAGCTGTGTCTATTTGCCTCAGATTCAAAATAACCAATATGACAGCAATAGTCTGCTGCTGACCCCTTATCCCATGCTTTCTTTGGTTTACAACATCTCTCTAGTCACCTGTGTTTCACCCTAAGAAATCCACTATGTAAGGAAAATCTTTAGGCTGTGGCTTGATGCGATTTATAGGCCCTGTGCATCACAGGAGGCCTGCAGCAGCATGTCTTTATGCAGGGCATTAGGAGACAAAAAGAACAGCTTGGCTCAGATACGGCTGTGTAAAGAAAGAGAATGTGTCTGATCTGGATCTGCTCTGTCAGATTCACTCAGAAAACTGAATTGTAAATGAAACACCATCAGAAAGAGTGTATTCCCGGTTTACATACAAGCACACACACAAGTTGCTGCCCTGCAAAACATTCTGGTTTTGACTGATGACAGTTTCTTTGCAGTATTTTTAGCATCTCTAGAAAATTTATATGATATACTACAAACACTATAGTAAAATTGTCCTGTTAACTATAACTAAACAAAATTTAATATTTGGCTGCTCTCTGGAGTAGCCACTTCATGTCTCCTAGTGTTAAGTGGCAGAATTATGAATCTAAGATACCTCCCTACACATTCAGCAGAGCATCCAGACTGCTTTGATCAACCTCTGAAAGTGTGCAGTACATTGCCTGTATACAGGACACGGGCTCTAAATTTGGTGCAAAAGGTAAATGTTAGAGTATACACTAACGCATATGTTTACAGACTCAGATAATTAGTTAACATCTAAAATCCTGCCAGTGGAAGGGCTACACAGCTCGACTGACCTGTACTTGATCAGTTTCATGGCATGAAGGTAAAAGGTGAGAATCTGATTTGCCAGATTAGATATGGCCTTCTGGGACCTTCAAAATTTGAGAGTCTCTTTTGGCTGGCTCTGCAGCAGGTTACCTGATACGGCAGGAAGGCTGGCTCAGTGCATAAAATCATGAAAAGCTGGAGAAATGAAAAGCTGTTCAAGAAGGACAAGAACAGAAGATAGCTCATCTACAGTAAACACACTTTCCTTCACATGTACAGTGCAATTTCCCGTACTTTAGGTTTCTAATATCCCCTGAAGCTAACGATACTGACTAAATATTTGGCCCAGTTTTAAACATCGTTTGGTCATGCTTTCCTGGAGTAAATCAAACTTTTGTTTCAAGAAGGAAGGACCCCAGTCAGAGTGGTTCAGAGTCATTCCAGCATCATTCTGATTCTGCCTTCAGTTACATGGGATACGAGGAATCCACATTGTTCCCACTGCTGTTCCACAGACATCTGTGCAGCCCAAGTACATGAACTCCTTTCCTCATTCCCATCACTATTTCAGCAGAGCTCTGACTCAGATGTTATGCTTTGTATCTTTGACTCTCAGGGCTGGATTCCAAAGTTAATGTTGATAAGTTTGTTATGAAAAATCTGACTTCAAACTTTCCTTCCAGGCTCAGAGAAAAGTGTAATGTCTGAGGATGCAGGAGACACCATTCCATTCATGACTGGCATCAGAGTACAAATTCAGTGGGAAAGCTTTGCTCTCAAAACCTAAATTCTATTTTAATTTTATAATTACAGGTGATAAAAAGTGTGAAATAAATAATTTACAATTCAAATAGTAATACATCTGCAATATATTAGAAATATAGTTTAAAAATTAATTCATCTTAATTAGTATAAAGTTTAATTTTATGCTTTGTATAGAAATGGTAGCTTTACTTGTTACTGCTGTCTCAGCAGAAGGAAACAGAAAAGTTTCTAAGTAGCTAAATAGCATTGGGAAATTTAAAAATATTCTATTTTGCTCTTTTTTTGGTAATAGAAAAATAGCCTTAAAAAATACATTGTTAAATATATGGGCTTGTACTAAAGTAGGATTGTATTTTATATACAGTAAGGCAGTATATCAAATATTGTTGTCATATTCTTTTCATGTTTGGTTTGATTAGACCAGGATATGAATGGAATGCAAAGTTTTCTGTCACATTGAAATAAAGCCAAGATATATTTAGAAGTTAATTTACTGTAATTTGTTGAATATATTATCTTTTGTATATGATTTGTCATATATATAAAAGCTCCTTTTTTGTTAAGGATTGAGAAAAAAATGTAAAGAAAACATAATCTAGTGTCAGAGTGCATTCAGAAGAAAATACATTGTAGTTCATAATGCTGTTGTGAATCACTTATCTGATTTAGGAACTGCTCAGATCACTATGGTGTACTGACTGATCCGTAACAATTTTCATCTTTGTTGAATCTGCAGTATTCCCTCAGGTTTAATCAACTAAAAGAAGAGCACAGCTGAATAATTAGTTTACAATGTATTTTTCATGGCAGGTAATACCCATTTCCTCACTTCCCTGTGTCAGAAACACATGCTAATGATCCCAGGTTTACTTTCATGATTATTACCTGAACCCACAGTTTATTTTATTCTCTGTATAATACACATAGGAGGCTAGACTTTTTTAAGGAACTATTTGCTATGTGGTTTTGTCTTGCTGTACATCACTACTAAGTATGTACTATACTAACTACCAGTTATTTAAAGGAGGGCATAAAGGAAGATGGGTCCATGTACTCTGATCCACTGGTCTCCCTTTTGCACTCACTTGGAACTGTCAGACAGTAGCTCATATTTTTCTCAGCTTGACCTTGCTGAAGGTTCTGAGATGTTTCCATTGCAGGTTCTTGAGACACAGGTACATGCTGGATGCGTGAATCTGGCATTAATACTAGAATATTATGGTCCACAACTGTTGAGACCTTGGTATATTCTTTGCTGGTTCCTGGAACCATGTATTTTTCGGTCTTTCTGTTGGTTTCTTTATGTTTTAGTAATACTGCTGGCTCCTCATCGTGTCTGACTTTGTGAACTTCTACATAATCCATTAGTTCAGGATTCAAAAAAGGTGACTTGTCATCAGGTCTGCTTTGTTTGACCTGCACTGTGGTTTGGTCAGTTGAATGCAAATTCTCCATCTGTCTTTGCTTTACCATATCATCATGGAGAGTTTCAGTCACAGGATATTGTAACTGATGCTTTTCTTCATTTCCCACCAAAACTGGTGTAATGTTCACATTTGTGGTACACAGTGTTATCTTATGTGCATCTACAGTACTATGGTAGGCAAACATAGGAGGTTGATTAGTAGGTAACTGAGCTGCAGGCCATGTGGACGATTTTGTACTCTCATTGTTCAAAAGGAGTATTTTCTGTTCTGAGGCTATACACTGAGTTTGCCAGCTCCTTTTTCCTCCTTTATTTTCTTGAATGTCTCTTACCTCCTGTGTTTGAAGTGTTGATGGAAGGGCACGGGACTCCCTGCACTTCTCAGAAAGCAGAGAAGGGCTATCACAGCTCCCTCGGCCTGAGTCACTGTCTGTTTCCCTGGGTATCAGTTTTGCATTTTTACTGGGATGACCACTGTCATGGCTTGGCATGAGTTGCTGATCCTCACTGTCCTCTACCTCCAGATATTCTACCAGCAGATCCTCACAGTCTGATGTTGGAGGGAAACCATGACAACCAAGAGCACTCAATAATTCTTCAGATTTTCCTCTCTAAGGGCATAATAAATAAGATACATTTTTTCACTGTTAACCTTAGGGTTTATCTGACTAGAAAATTGTGAACAATCTATATATTTAATATACAAATACTTTAATAGTTATACCACTAGACCTAAACTGGATTTCTACAGCTGCAGAAAATTGTGGAAGAGCAGAAGAAAATTTCTTGAGTTCTCTCAGTGTGGAGACACAACCCTAGAATTCACGTTTCTAAAATGGGAGGACTAGAGGTACCTTGCAGGTATGGGTCTCATGGGTTTAACAGGAAGGCAACAGAGGAGAACAAAGGAGCAGCCATGTCCTGTCTCCTCAGCATGGCAAGAGACTGTGGAGAGCAACTCCCCTAAGAACTACTAGGACCATCACACAGGCATTGGCTCTTGTGGTGTTGCAGGGAACAGCTGCTGTCACAAACCCTGTCCTCCAGCGCCCTCCTACTACTAGTGCAAGGCAAGACACTGCCTCACACATAACCTCCAACCTGAAAGTGTCTCTTATTTTAAACATTGATTAAATTAATTGAAGCTGTTCTATACTTTCTTATGGTAATTGTGTTAGCTAGTACATAATTTGAAGAAGTACATAATGGTGAATTCTTTTGTTGTTATTAGCGGTACTCACCTCTAACAGATGTGTATCTATGCCTTTTATCTTCGGTCCCGGAACTGGCGGCAGGATAAAGGCTATCATTCTGAAAAAACAGAACAAACACACATGCTGTAAGTATGGGACCTATCTCTCTGCTTTCCTGCTTCCTTGGAATGTGACTCACATTTTGAGCAACCCTCCATATCTGATACCTTCCTGTTGGACCTCTATTTCCTATGTACCTCTCAAGCCAGGTAATTTACATGTGTATGTACATACATGACTGCCAGCTGACTACTGGAAAACAGGAATTGTGATGAATGATGAATTTTCCATCAACACTTTCTCTTCTACTCAGCCAGTATTTTTTGCAAGGCTTATACAAAAGTTCCCCATAGAATTTTCATGGAAAAACTGGCTGCTCATGGCCTGGATGAGCATACAATCTGCTGGATCAAGCACTGGCTGGATGGACAGGCCCAAAGAGTGGTGGTCAACAGTGTCAAATCCAGCTGGCGGCTGGTCACAGGTGGTGTTCCTCAGGGCTCAGTGTTGGGACCATTTCTGTTTAACGTCTTTATTGATGATCTTGATAAGGACATAGAGTGTATCACCAGTAAGTTTGCAGATGACACCAAATTAAGCAGGAGTGTTGATCTGCGTGAAGATAGGGAGGGTCTACAGAGAGGCTTGGATAGATTGGATCAATGGGCCAATGTTAACGGTATGAGCTTCAACATGGCTATGTGCTGGGTCCTGCACTTGGGCCACAACAACCCCATGCAACACTACAGGCTTGGGGAAGTGTGGTTGGAAAGCTGGCTGGCAGAAAAGGATCTGGGGGTTCTAATTGACAAGTGGCTGAATATGAGGCAGCAGTGTGCCCAGGTGGCCAAGAAAGCCGATGGCATCCTGGCTTGTATTAAAAATAGTGTGAACAGCAGAAGAAGGGAGATGATTGTCCCCCTGTACTCAGCACTGGTGAGGCCACACCTTGAGTATAGTGTCCAGTTTTGGGCACCTCAACACAAGAGAGATATTGAGGTGCTGGAGCAAGAGCAGAGGAGGGCAACGAAGCTGGTGAAGGGCTTGGAGAATAAATCTTATGAAGAGTGCTTGAAGGAGCTGGGACTGTTTAGTTTGAGAAAGAGGAGGCTAAGGGAAGACCTCATCATTCTTTACAACTACCTGAAAGGACAGTGTAGAGAGGCTGGTGCTGGTCTCCTCTCACAGGTAGTTAGCAATACAACAAGAGGGAATGGCTTCAAGCTGCAACAGGGTAGGTTTAGACTGGACATTAGGAAAAAATTTTTCACTGAAAGAGTAGTCAGATACTGCAATAGGCTGCCCAGGGAGGTGGTTGAGTCACCATCCCTGGATGTGTTTAAGGGTCACTTAGATGTGGTGTTGGGGGATATGGTTTAGGGGAGAACTTTGTAGAGTATGGTTGATGATTGGACTTGATCCCAAGGGTCTTTTCCAACCTGAATGATTCTATGAAAGTGATGATCTTTGTGACACCTTTCTCATTCAGATTTGACTGAAATTAGCCAGTGTTCTATTAAATTATTTGGAGCATTCACAGACAGGCAGGAAAAAAGACAACCTCATAAATAACCTTATTTCCTTTAAGAAATTAGGGCAAAACTAAAAGTCATGTTTCCTGCAGGAACAGGGGTACTCCAGATGATGTTTGCTGAATACTTACATGGCTGACCAAGACAGTCAGATCTAATAGAGACATGTCTTTACCAATTGAGAATTTAACCTGTTTTCCCTGAAGAACAGAAAAACCTCTTTATCAGTTGCAAACTTAAAGTCAAATACCTATAACTTACAGTTGGTAAGAGAACACAAAACACAAATTGAATGAAATGTTATATTTTGGAAAAGTTTGCTGAGATTTTCAACTCCATGAAATTCTGAAATTGGTGACTTACCTGTACCCTTTCAAAACCATTGTCCAACTCATGATTAAACATATAAGAGATGACAGGACACCAACAACGATCCACACAACCATATCTTTTACTCTAAAGTCTAGGAAACAAACAGAATTATTTAAAGACACACATCTAGCATATGCATAGTCAGCATGCAAAAAAAAGTCTCAAATAACTTTTAGTTTAAAATTTGGTCTAAACTGACAAATTTGGTTTTGAATCTAGAGGCCTTCACTAGCATAGATGGATCTCAACAATCATTGTAATACGTGGTAATATTTTTATTAATTATTATTGTTATTATTAATAATTGCTTTTTATTAATGGCACTGTGCAGGAAATAAATGAAGAGGGAAATTCTGTCTCAGCTAGATATAGCAATTGGGTTCAAATGCAATTATACTAATACTGTAGTTATTTCATTATCAAATACCTATCATACAATGAATTAAATGGTGAGTTGGGTGATCTAGGACTAGATGTTTTACATTGAGGAATTTAGTTCAAATTCATTCCTGATAAAAAATAACGAAGAGTCAGTCACTCTGTTGTCTGTGTAGCAGTTTTAGTGCAGCTACTGGTATTTTAACTAAAAACTACTAAATGAGGCAATAAAGAGAAAAGACATGGTTTAAATAAGTAAAGAAGTTGATTCACCTTCTTAACTCCAAAAAAGTAATGTGGGAGAGATCTAACTGGGTATGGTGCAGGGATACTGAGAATTCAGTTACCTTGGTAATGATGTTCTTACCTGTCCTAGGGAAACTATGGGATGCCAATCGGCACAGACTCCACAAACAGCTAACAAAAGTATCAGATGAACTTGCATATAATAACAGTTACTAAAGGAATGCCTGGCCACTCACCAGTAGGGATCTGAATGTACTTTTCTGAGCTCCATTCACTCCATGATCCATGGTGGTCTGGTTTGCAGTGAATCTGTACAATGTATTTTTTTCCGGGATTTAAACTAAACATTTTATATTGTGTTTGCTGTCCAACAAAAATAGTCTAGAAATTAAATACAAATAATAAAATGCATATAAAATTGAGGCATTTTTCTCTGAAAATCACAGCTATGTTTAAGTCTTGATAACCAAGTTGGGAATATAGAACAAATCTGGACAGCTTCTTAATAATGGTACATTTATTTTATTGCTGTAGTTCAGCTTTCTAATGTAATTCAGTGGGAACGAGATGTGGCTTTGGTATACTCTGCAAGTTAAACTACAAAAACACATCATAAGCAAATAGGGAGGAACTCTGGTAGTGGTGGGAACTGCCATGGTGAGAGGAGGAGAAGGGGACAAGAAATGGAGGAAGAAAATGCAAAGAGAGAAGGAAAGTGGAGCTAGTGGAACTGCACAGCATAGTAAAAGGTGGATCTTGCAATGGCCAGGGGGCTGGGAAGTGCAGTGGTGGGGGAAGAAAGGAGGAGATACAGAGATGTTTGTGAAGTATCGCAGCAGACAAGAAGGGGATACAACCAAATATCAATACCTGAAGTCTTTAATTTGCTGCCCAGTTGTTTGAGTTTTTAATTTGCCATCCAGTTGTTTGAGTCACAGATCCTGGCTATAGATAATTACTAATATGATGTCACTCGGCTATCTGTTACACAACAGAATCTGAGATACCAGTATTCTCAGTAGGAAAGTGTAGATCACTACATGAACTATTCAATGTCCCTGCTTATTACATTCAGGCTTGGGAACTGGCTGACAAAATCTAACTGATCAGAAAACATAATCTAGCAAAAACTTGCAACATCCTTACCTCCCACTCCTCTCCTTCTTCAGGCTTTAGTCGCAACTCATATTCAAGGGTAAGCCATCCAGATCTGACATCAGCCAGTGGGGGAGGAGACCATGTCAAGACCAGGTACGGTTTTCTATTTATTGGCTTTTTTAATTCCAGAGTTACATTCACAGGGGGATCTGGCTGTACTGTTAAAATAAAAGAACTGACAGTAAGAGTCTAGATTATTTTTTCTTGCATCTTAGGAAGAAATATAAAATGGTGTGAGTGTTAAGTTGCAACCTCCATTGTGTCTAGTATTTTAGAACCGGTGCTGGAATACAGGAATTGAGAGTTTCCTGATAAAGTAAGCATGGATTTATGAATTTGAAGAAAAAACAGAACAGTAAATCTGTTGAGTTCATATTGAGATTTGTCTTAATCATTTATCGTCAGAAGTAATTTTTTCTTACACTACAATTTCTTGTTACTTTTCCCCACAACTCTGTTTCACTATATTTCAGAGTTAATATCTTTAATGCTGTGTTATGAAAGTTGTGTTTTACCATAATCTTACAAAAGTTGGCATACATATTTAGGAATGCTGAAAATACTGATGTAGCTGATTAAACTTGCCCCCACTGCTCCTGTTTTACATTCAGAAAACACAACAGCAATCCCTACATGCATACATAAGGATATTTAAAAATAAGACAAACCAGTAATATTAAAGTCCTGTGCTATATCTCAAAACCAAACCAACATGGAACACAGGTTTCTGCTACAACCAGGCTTCAAACTTCCTCAGTTCATAGGCAGAACTTCTGTATATTGTGCATGTGTTTTACTACCATCTGATGCAAAGCTTCATCAAGTATGTAGTCAGGGCATGGAGGTAAAACAAAAAGCCTTTTTTCCAGCCATATCATTGATAACAAAATGGTTATCGGTGACAATTGTTTCCTTAGAAAAAATAATAAATACCTGCCCACAGTCACTCTGTGGAAGAAGTCTGAGAAAAGAGATTATCAGTGCACTGCTATAAAAAGCACTAAAACAGCTTCTCTTGGGTCTGGAAACAAATTCTAGGTAATCAAGTGTAAGTATTATTAGTTAAAAGATCAATTTGATTTCAGTTGCTGGTAGAGTGGAAAAGGATTTTAGCTGGGCTAAAAGTTTCTTAAGGCTTGACTGAAAGAAATATGGAAAACCAATAAATGGTTATCTGAATGCAGTTTTAAAGCTTTTAGCATTTTTAGGCTTCTTTTGAAAATAAAATGGTAATGGGATGAATATTGACTTATTGTTACTCCAGATAAGATCTTATTTGTTCTTACAAGTTTTAAACTTTGATATAATACTATATATGAGAAGAGCTGGAATTAAAATTGTGTCAAAACCCATAATTTTGAATTAGCTGGTTCCACAGAAAATACTTTTTTCCTCTTACCTATGTAAGTCACATCCACATAGTGAGGATCAGAGACATTACTTCCCATTTCATTAGCTGCCCTCACAGTAATATTGTATATAGTCCAGAATGAGGTGTGCTTTTTATCGAAGTAGCACGAATTGGGGCCCGCAGTTCTGTAATCCGGACATTCATAAACCTGTTCTTCTCTGAAATGAAAGCATCACAGTAATAAGGTTACATGGATGAAAACACCTGACTGTCATTACTAGTTGTTCAGCATTATTAAGAGCTGGCTGAGATTTTTCATGCCTGACAATGTGAAGAAAATCAGAAAACTGCTTTCAGATTAAAGAGCCATTGGACAGTTCCAGAGATGGTACTAAACAATTTTCTCTCCAAAATAAA
The DNA here is from genome assembly GCA_013401335.1 of Brachypteracias leptosomus. Taxonomy (NCBI): domain Eukaryota; kingdom Metazoa; phylum Chordata; class Aves; order Coraciiformes; family Brachypteraciidae; genus Brachypteracias; species Brachypteracias leptosomus. Next base: position 113,673 of record VYZX01010779.1, read on the forward strand.
TATTACAAAGGCTGAAGAATTTAGGCTGTTACAGATGCAGCAGTGGGCTACTAGAATGCAGCTCTTACTTTTCAAATGCCATTGTTCACTGCACAGCCCTTAAAGGTTTCAGGGAGTCAGTGGAAGTGATTGCTGAAGTCTTCTAAACCATCTATTAAAAACTGAGTTATTTCCAATGTTCATTTCACACTTGGGCTGCTTTCTGCATATTACATTAATATGTTTCCAGAATCTATTTCAGTCTTTCATCAACTGTTCCTCAAAAAAGACGTATTTTGTAACCATCCTCCAAATCCATTCCTAGGCTTCCCAAAAGGAGCAGGGATAGAGAAAAAGTTGAGTCTCTTGTGCTTGTTTCCAGGCTCCTCTGAGGTGCACAGTAACAAAAGAGAATTGGGGACGTGTCCCTCACACTCTGCATAGCTGGTTGGACCAGTATCTGTCCTTTCCCAGTAAGACCTGGCTCTCAGCTGACAAGTGTGGAGTTTAGCATCTGGTTAGGTCATTCCCAGGCTGAGCAGTGCTGGGCTGTCTGGGGTTTGGCTAGGACAGGGTTAAATTTCACAAGAAGCTGGGAAGGACCACAGCTAGGATAGACAACCCAACCAGCCAATGGGATGTTCGATATCATACCGATGTATGTTAGCCTGGGAAGGCATGGGTTTTGCATGCAGCGGTGGGGTCCAGCAGTTCTGTTGAGGGTTATATCACTCATTTAATATATGATTTCATTAGTATTATTCTTATTACTGTTGTTTTTTCTCTCCCAGTCATGTTCTATTAAGTTGTCCTTATCTCAACCGACAGGGTCTTGCCTTTTTCTCTCGATTTTCTCTCTGGAGCAGCTGTGTGCTGATCAGTTGCAGGCTGGGCCTAAACCACGATGCAGGCGAACTAGAAGTAGTTCACAGGACACAAACAGAATATTGACTAGTCCTTTAACATGGATGTTTGGCACTTGATCTGAGTTCCAGGACCAAAATTACTGCAGAGGCCAGGAGGTATTCAGGGCCTATGAATACTTTTGCAAAATAGGCATTATCAAAAGATGACAATTTTAACCTATGGTCATTTTGGAAAGCTTTATTTCTGGGGCTGCAGTCCTGCTATAGGACTGTGCATTTGTATTGCATACTATTTTGCAGTTCTTGCACCATGGCAACTTTCAAGGCAGCCTATCTTTAAAGGCAAAAGAATTCATAGAAATTTTTTAAAAGTGACATGGTAAAGAGATCCCATTTCAACCTTAAATATGTTGCTGCTGGTGCTATTCCAAAGTATGTTACTTCGACAAAACCACGGAAAACAGCAACTCCTACATGCAAAACCCATCAGGATTGATTTTCTAGGTCCTTCCAATGAAACACTGAATAATTACACACAGCTTATTACCCTTCTTTGCTGTAAAGTAAAGTGTAGTTAGTAGGATGCCCTCCATCTGCACCAGGTTTCCACCAGCAAGTAAACGTTTCCTTTTCTGGAGAGCGACATTTTATTATTGTAGGTTTTTCCGGAGGTGACTCTCCTGTAAAAGATAAGAAGATGAACTAATTAGTAAGTTTGATACATTAGGTCAATCCTGAATTCATAAAACAATGTAAAGCAGAGCACATGAATATATGTTTTTTTCTATAAGGAATGAGAACATTTTACTTGATATTAGCACAGGAAAGGGAAGGACGGTTTAGTGATTAGGGCAGCAGTCTGATACTTAGACCTGGATTCAAATCCTTTCCCACTGCAACTGTGCTGAGGAACTACCTTGTAGTTCCCTGGCCGTGGCTCTTACCTGCCCCAAAGTCTAATAAGTGGTGCTCAAATACTGTCATGGCAGGTTCTATAAAATGATTTAAAATACACTCTGCTGCCCAATTCATTTTCTACATAAACCATTTTTTCTTCACAAAATGTTTTAAGATGCTTCTGATTATTTAAAAAAATATGCTGTCATTTGTTTTACCTTTTACAGGAAAAAAAAAAGAAAAAAGAAAACCTTAATTTTTTCCCATTTGTTTATGTCCTTGCCAGTAACTCTTCTGAAGTACCTGTGCTGAGCTGACTCCAAAGATACAAAGAAGGAGCTCTTGTATTTCCATGTAAAGTGACCTTACGTTCAGTACTCAGGCTACTTGTCTGATTGCTACCAAGCAATTTATAATTATTTGGATTCTTGATGATGGTTTTATAGACTCAGGTAAAGCACTTAGAGTAGGGCAGAGTAAGCTACTTAAATTCTGAATAGGTTGATGCTAGTCAAAACCCTGATGTGATTAACTTTTGCAGTTACGCATTTGTAGCAAAATATGGTCCTATTACACCAATAATATATACTTTCTACCGTTTAGAGCAGGGATATCAATTTTCCAAATTTACGATTGCCTAAGGCAGACCTGAAAATGAGACATTTAAAAATATTTTCCTATTAACAATACTTCAGCAATCTCTATGTCAAATAATGAATAATATAATTAGTGACAGAAGAAGATTTGAGACAACCTGTCTAACGTGTCTGAAATCAAGATATGATGTCATGCATATTTAACATGTCCACTCAAACCCAACAATACACAGATAATTATGTTGCAAGTGTTATGCTCTTTGTATTGTATCTGGCAGTGCCTTCAGCCCATTACTAACGAATGAATCTTACACAAGTACCATTACCTGACATCTGTAGCTACAGATGAAATCAACATGATTTTTAAATAGAGAGACAGGAACAATAAATTATTCTGGCACACCTGTGTCAGAAGTGACCTCCCTAGTAAATCCTATCCTATATGTCATAGCCACATTCAGCAGAGGATCCTGAGTGGATCAACAAGACTAAACATGCCATTACACACGAAGTATGGTAAGATGCAGTAAGCTGTTCTTCTATGAAGTATCTGTGTGAGGAATTGGGTTTTCAGGGCTGCCATTTAGGCACCTTTCACAACAGTGAACTGGCTAGAATTTAAAACTAATTAACAGCAATCATCCGCTCACCGTTTGGGATCTGAATGCATCTTTCAGAGCTCCACTCACTCCATTCTCCAAGGTCTAATATGCAACGGACCTGAACAAAGTACTTCACCCCAGCTTGTAGCCCAACGACTTTGTACTGTGTCTGCACTCCGACAGAAATCGTCTGGAAAAGAAAATGGGTGGAAAAATAATTAAGAATTGGGCCATTTTAACAAATAAGCCATAAAGAAGTAGGCTTGTGTCACTGACCTCTGAAAGGCAAGGGTTTCAGTCAGGTATTTTAGAAGATTTGACTTACAAAAAAGCAAAGATAGTGACTTAACAGAAAAACCTCACTTCAGTGACACTGGAACTCTAATACTCAGGAACATATTTAACCGCAGAATTCCTGTAAGTTAGTACTCTATCAGATCCACAATGCAAGGAACACTGTTAGGTAGTCCAAATCACAGATAAACCTTCTCTGTAATGCTTCTTAGTGGCTAGTTTTAGTGCTTATTATCAAGCACCTTCCTCAGGCCCTTTGAATCTCTCTTCAGAAGTCTTTCAAGACACATAGCTTTCTCCATCATTAAGGCATCAATAATTTAGGTAGCATTGAGGCTGTCTGACTATGACTTTAGGACTGATAATTTATTCTGGTGTCTCAGCTGTGGGAGTACTGTGGCCCACTCCTAGGAAAATCACAATAGCAAGGAATGTCAATAGAAAGAGTGCATGAGTAGGACACCCCAAACTTTCTGAGAGGTAGGCTGCCCCCAGTTGATCATGTTGAAGAGGATGACGATGATGACTTTCAACCCAATTAAATAGTATTTAGGGAATAACTGAGAGGCTTCTAAAACACAAAAGGTCAGCTTGAAAAGCAGTATGAAATTTTGTAAGAGTGGGAGGAGACTGGACTTTGTTTGATGCTATCAGAGGCTGCTCTGCTAGCATCATGACCTCTGCCTGTGCCAGACAGAGCAGCCTCCCCCTCTGGTGCTATGAGTTGCTGCAATCAGACGGTGTAGGCTGCAGCAGGCAGGAGCCCACACCTGGATGTATGCATGTGGCTGTGTGAGTGCTTTCTCACTGATGTGCGGCTTAGGAGACTGTAAGAAGGGACGTGGGTTCACACCAAGTTAAAGCATCCGTGTCCCCTGCAGAAACAGGTGTAGATAGGGGAGTTGTATGCCCAGGACGGTGGGGTGTGCTTGTAACCTATCTTTCCTGGGAGAGGGGAGTTTCTGAATATGGAATGTGTCTGGGACTAGTTATACAAGTGTGTTTATAAATTTGTAGGTGTCTATTAATAGTTTTAAGTGCCCAGTATTGTGATTTATCTGTTTTACTGCTGATACTGACCTTGACTGCATAGTTAACTAATTACTTGTTAATTACATCTTAATGAATCAATAAAGTCCTTTGATCCTGATTTGGTTTAAATTATATGAAAAGAGCAGCCTCTTACTATGACACTTGGGAACAGACACATTGATGAAAACTACAATTAAATGTTATATCAGTGGTCTAAAAAGGGGGTTTTTTTGGTATGACACTGGGACATTTATATAAATACCTTGAATTTCACTGTCCCTACAAATCACTACAGTATTTTTGTTTCTTTAATCAGATTTGGTTACGTTCATTTTTCTACCCTTACAGAAATGAAGATTTTTAGAATACCAGTTAAATTCATACAAGATAACTCACTGAAACAAGCATTTATACAATAAATATGTTTACATTACCTCCCACTCTTCCTTTTCCTCAGGTTTTAGTCGTAGCTCATAATGATATACATGTGAATTAGAGTTGACATCAGCTAATAGGGGTGCAGACCATTTTGCCCAAAGGTACATTGTGCTAGCAGATGTTTTTGTTTCTAGAGAGATGTTCACAGGAGCATCTGGCTGAACTGTATAAATGAAAAGTTTGTCATTAATAATTTAATTTTCTCTCAGAAAAGGCACCTTTTTTACAGCTTTGTATTTCATCACAAGCATTTCAGATCATTCAGCAATTCTGTGAGGGAATAATACAATAGCCTTTTTTTCTTTTCGTCCTAATAATGTTTAAGTGACTACTGATTTACCATAGTATCAGCAAATCTTAGACTTTATTCTGAATGTCAGGCAAAGGAAATACAAATCATAATCTCATTAGTCCACTCTTGCAAAATTAAAATGTCAGATATTTTGTAGCTAAAAAGACCAAGTACATTTATCATTACAGTGTGTAGATTATGTGTATGAAGAAAGCAGAATGGAGTGAGGAATACGAAATACAACAAAAGCCTGCAGAGTGCTTAGGCAGTTATTTTTATCCTCCCAAGACTGCAATGCCAGCAGCCTGAAAATGTTTACAAGTGGAAAATTTAGGTAGTTTAACCTAATTTGAAGATTTTATAACCTGCAGTGCTAGGAACCTACAAAACTGTCATTGTATCTAATTGAAATATTGGAGATAACTAGAAACTGGAGCCAAATTTTCAGCCAAAGTTAAAATTTCAATAAAATTGGTAGTTATTTAATTTATAAATGCAGTTTTCATATAAATTAAAGATGCATGTTTTAGATAATCTGTAGATAAACACTCATCCATAGCAAATTTCACATAATGAGGAAAGAAGTAGCCAAGTAGTTTGTTTTCCATTTAATTTTTCCCTTTTTACCTATGGAGGTCACATCCACATACTGAGGATCTGAGCCGTTACTTCCAATCTCATTAGTTGCCATTACAGTGATATTGTATGTTGTCCAGGGATTAGTGTGGTTTTTATCAAAGTAGCAGGAATTAGGACCTGACGTTTCATAATCTGGACATTCATAGATTTCTTCTTCACTGAAATAAAATTATTTAAAAAGTTAAAAATTTAGGAAATGAGGCAAGACAGGTAATATTCTGGTAATGACCTAGGTGCAGCAAAGAAATTTGAAATGTTTAACTTTAAACCCACATACAATCCTACCTCTAGGAAGCATTTCAGAGAGTGTCAAATGCTATTACCGTAGATGCTTCATGGCTATTTTTACTGCAGTTGCTCATGATAAGCACTTTTATCCCCTTTTTTATACATAGGAAAATGTCAACAAAAGAATGGAAAGAGAAATTACCAGAGATAGCAGAATGTAATTAAAAAAAATGTTTAAAAACAAGTTAAAAGGCAAATTAAACACATTCATTTTGACTACAGAAGTAAAGTTGCTAAATATCTCCTTTACATATTTCCCCTTGAAAGAAACTCAAAGGGCCCTGTGGCAGAGGAGTGTTTTGATTATGTTGTTTTCAGCAAGATATGAATTTATCTGCTTTTTAACATGATTGTCATCACAACTGTTTGAACAAAAAATATTTGATTAATTTGTGATCTCTTACCTATTATCTTTATACCAGTCTTCAGCTTTTTTAGGAGAGGGATTGTTTTGTGCTCAATTAAAGCTGAGCTGGGTGATGTACTCAGAGCCTATCCCAGGTGTGAAGAACTGCACAAACCCAAAGCACCAGCTGAGATGGTTCAAGGATGCACTTCAGTCTCACTGTTATGCTCTAAGCACCACTGATAACAAAGTCTCTTAGTTTCCAGGCAGTTTTGTCCTGGTTCACAAAGACAAGATAGGAACTGTACCTGAGAGACAATGAGCTAAGAAAGGTAATTGTGGCCAAGATCTGGAGTGCTTGGCAGTGCCTGGTGTATAGCAGATTTAATGAAACAGATAAGTCCTCCTGTCCATCCCTAAGCATGGCTGCTCTGGGCTGTGATAGGTATGACTTAAAATGTTCATTAAAATTTCTGGTTTGATTGAGATTGAAATATCTGGCCTTTCATAAAAGCTCTTAGATCATTGCTGAGTGTGATAACTTCATTAAAGGCTGCATCTTTCCTGATCAATTAATACCAGATGATTTGGAGTTTATTTAATTGAGGCAGGGAAGTCTGAGGCTTTCCCTTATCTATTCTGAACCTCACTGGATTTATTCAAAGAAATTTAATCTCTGAGCCTCTCTGCTTACTTGGCCCTGTTGAGAGCTCTCTAGTTTTCAGGAAGAAAGGAGCCCAGGTTAAGCAAAGTTGCTAAACATATACATATTTTATTCTTAAACAGAATGAGGGAGCCAGAGACTTTACAAAAACAGTAGCTTTAGAGATGCAATGCCTGCATCTGATTTTACTCCATTTTGGGAACCACAAGGTTGGCTACAAATTCAGAAGAGGAAGACTCTATATGTTTTCTCTAGGTGGAGGTTTGCTGTGCCCAGTAAGGCATAAGCTCCTCAGCAAGATCCTGAGGGCACCATCAGCCCTCACTGCCCTCAGCCTTCCCTGGGGCCTCCTTTTGCACTGCCTGGGTGCCAGGTCCCCATTTCAGCCTGCTGAAGCAGGGCTGGTCTCCAACTCCACACAGACCTTCCCAGCCACGGCCCACCCCTGTGCCAGCCCTAACCCAGGGGCTGATGTCCTGGCCCAGCCCAGCCTCAGCCTGTCCCCTGGCCCAGGGAGGTGCCCAACGTCTAGGGCTGGGTTGCCCCCAGCCTGCCATACTGGATTGGTAGTGGATAGAGGCCTTGCCTTGCCACCCCAAAGGAACCCCTTGGCCCTGTGGTGCCTTGATGGGAGCTTCTCCTCAGGAAAGCACGCCATTCAGCTAAAAAGCTGTGTGCCTCCTGGTAAGATGGACAAACCACACCTTTACCAGTGCTTCTTTAGACCAGTGCGATTTTAAGTCAGATGAGTTTCAATAGGGATAGTCTGAAGGTTTGGGAATGGGAGTGGTCATATTTTCTTCCAACAAGGGAAAGCCATTCATCTCATGTAGTCCTTGGTGGCTATCTGAGGTTTAACATGGATTCATAAAAACACCTTTATAAATTAACGTTATCATTCCTTCATTCTGTCATAGTCATCACTTGATCACTTACAGAATATGTATGCACTGCTTGTTACCTGTCCTTGCTGTAGAACAGGGTGTAATTAGTAGGAAGTCCTCCTTCTGAGCCAGGTTTCCACCAACAAGAAAAGGTTTCCTTTTCTAGAGAACGACATCTTATTATCTTAGGTTTTCCAGGGTATGATTGACCTAGGAAAGGGCAGAAATCCAGTTGGACAATGTTTTTTGTTGTTATTGTTGAATGCTGAATTCAGCAAAGAATGCTTCTTAGAGGACAGTAAAATTATTTGAAACTGAATTTGGTAACTAACCCTGCCTGGAAAGAGGGTCAAAAATTTCAGAAAAGTAAGTATATTTAACCTTAAACTTCTAAAATAAGGATTAAAATTATTTTATTTATCTCTTTCAAATGAAAATTTCATTTTTACCTAAATTTAAAAAGTGTACAGTTATCTCCAATTTCAGTTAAAAGCTTGGAGGAAATGTATGACCTTTTGTTATTTCCTAAAGTATCCAAACTTTTTATCTTCAAGTCATCTTAAAATTAAATTTCACCTTCAAGTTTGCAACAGAAGAAAAATTCCACCATTTGCACATATTTGGGGTAAATTATAGGTAAGACAAGTAATAAAAATCATGAATCAGTGGGCTGGATGGAGTATTTAATGTCTGGGCAACCTAAATGTATTCATTAAATATTTGAATACTCACTAATAATCCCAATACATTTAAGAATATTTCCTGTTAAGACTTCTTATTATTAACTCCTACCAAGAATGTAGACCATTAATTTACACACATTTTGACAAGAAAAGCATGTGACTTTTCAACCTAAGCTTACATTTATTTTATTAAAGTTCCATACCATTATCTCTAATAGTGTTACTGTTCATATGATGCTAATTTCCCAAGAAGGTGACAAGCATGGAGGGAATGCCTTTCGTCATCGCCACCAAATAATCATTAAATTAATACTATAAAAAGAAAAGAGGTCTCAAGCCATTTTCAAAATCTTCACACAAAGAAAATAATTTAAATACGTACAGGCTCCAGTGTTGATTAGGATAGATTGGGTAAAGCCTCAGACTTTTCTAAAGAAAGTGTTTTAAGGAAAAACAAGTGTTTCAGGAAGTGTTATACTCACCAGTCAGACAAACTGCAGTCAGAGCTAGTAGGAAAATAATTTGAACTGATGATGTCAATTTCTGCTTCATGATGTCTGCTTCTCCTCAGGAGGAAGTATCAGATCAAGGGCTCACTGAAAAATACATGAGCATGCAATAGTCAATAACAGTGCTTAACATGTAATATGTATCACTTGGCTTGATCAAAGTCCTTTTTGAATTGCAGCTAATTGATTCTTGTTATTTCTCAAAAAGGTGTGGCAACACCTACAGTTTCACTTCAGAAGCAAATAACCTGAATCACAGAGTAGTAAGCAGGTCTTCCTGAAGATCTCTTGATGGTTAGCAGTGCTAGGATTAGAATTCCATAGCATTAACAGATCTTGCATATTTATTTGGCATCTTGGGATACTGGATGCTTTTCTTAAAGCTCTAAGTTTTAGGCCTGTTAATTTACCTGAGAAATCTGCCTTTTAGTAAGAAAAAATAATCTTTTATCCCTGTTGTTACAAAGAAAAGCTCAACATACTTGAACTCTGAAAATCCTGAAAACAGAAGGCAACTTAGAAATATCCAAAATTTATTTAGACATTCATGATTTTTGAGTGAGTCTCATGACTTCTGAATATTTTGGGACTGGCAGTGTTGAATTCAGGATCACCTAAGCTGAAGAATGCTATTCTTTCTGTGTTTTCAGATCATTGTTTTTACTACGTTTGATTTTGCAGTAAAGCAGAAATGCCAAGATCTGAGAAAAGAAATCAAGGAAAAAAGTAGCGCAGCTTCAAGTTAATTTGTCGGATGAAAATGCAAGAAGAGATTAAGTTCTTTCTCTTTCTTCAAGCTCTAAATGCCAGAGGCAGTGTTGCAGATCAGCTGAAATACAGAAGTGCAAAGTGGGAAGCCAGGTGCCAGTTCCTGCAGTGGGCTAACGCCACTAGATGTCCTCAAAATTCAAGTTACAGCTCGGGGTGATCAGGAGTCCCTGTTGCTGCTAACTCGGTTTGCTTAGCCCGATGAAAAGACACAGCAACTTAAAGCAAACCTCCTGCTTCTCCCAGCAATATGCTTCCTGCTTGGAGATAGTGACTGGAGTAGGCTATTAGCTCTCGGTAGCCACCCCACTCCTTGAAACTAAAGAAGAACAATTTGCTATCTAAATAGGAAACTCCTTACCTCAGCTTTCCACTCCTACCAAGCATATCTGACAGGTATTTGTATGCCTGAAACACATTCAGTGTAGCACAGCGTGGGAACAAGCTGTCTCTTTGCTGAGGAAAAATTCTTTGTGGTTTAACAGATGACTCAGTTTTCATTATGCAATTCATTTTCTATATCAAGAAACTATAATCCATCAGCATAGAAACGTTTTTCAATCACAAAGGCAAATGAAGTATCAGTTAATTTAACTGAGCCTAAAATATGTTTACAGTGGACAGTGTGGAAAGGAACAAGAGTTGGCTACATTTCCGTACATGACTTCTGAATATGCAGGCACGTTTCATGCATGACAGAGCTACAGGCTGCAAACTCACATCTGGGTTAGTTTTAAACTCACTTACAGCAATCTGTGCACATACAGCCAGTGGAGAGCAAACAATTTAAATGTAAATTCCAGTTTTGTGTTAGCACATGCAAAGTTTATGACTGTAAACAAATGGCAGGCACAAACATTTGTGTTTAACTTCAGAAATGAACTGAAAACCTATGTTATACAATGCAGAGAACTGACCATTGACCCCATGCAAGAACAAGGCACATTTTTCTCAAGGGAAGGTGAAATAATGAGCTATAAACAGTAACTATTTAATGTACATATGATTCCAGTTACAATATTTTATTATTTCTAAAAATATTTGCAAAATACAGCACTTTCAATTGAGACTCATACTGGGATTCCCTAGAAGGAACTGGTACTATGATTTTTATTTTTTTTTTACTTTTACAGACATATCTATTCTGTGTGAAGAATTGACAGACGAGAGAAACTGATCACAGTAGTAAAAGAATGAAATCTGTCAATAGGAAAGAAAAAGAAAGGCATTATAAAAAAACAGCTCTATTAAAGCACTCTGCAAGGAAAATGGGATAATTTTGGAAACTCAAGACCTAAAGAACCAAATTAATAGAAATAGGATGAAATTAATCGAGGGTTTTTTTTTTTCCTTGGCAGCATTTGTTTATTAAAAATGAGATGATCATGAACTACTTCTGTAATATGGCTGTGAAAAAGAACAGGAGAGATACAGGGGAGGAGTATGGACCTATTAGTGCCACAGACTACACTCTATGTAAAATTCTCATCATCTATACTTGGGGAAAGAAACCCAGGTTAACCTATTTAGAACACAGCCACAAAGAGGAGCAGGGGACACAGAGGCTGTCTCATAATGGCGATTTAAAGAACTAGCTTTTTACTCCACGCAAGGATGGTTGTCTTCTATAAACATAGCAAGAGATTAGCATCAAAAGAGGGAAAATAAGAAAATGTAAACTCAAGCAAACATTGGCACAGGAATAGAATGTCATAATTAGCTCAAAAAAAAAAAAATTAAAAAAAATGTTACCATCACAGCAATGAGTTTCTGGAATAGTCTTCCAAACATAGAAATCCCATTTAATTTTCCCCAGGTAGTCTGATCTATTATGAAATACATATGACACGGTTGTTTTTGACAGCTGAGGACTGGTCTTCATGATCCAATATATGCTTTCCAGGTCAGTATTTCAATTTAAGTTAAATACCTTGAATTATTAACAGTTAGAAAACTGTGCAGAAGTATGAGATTGCTGGATGTCCTATCTTACATTCAAGATTTAATGCTTTCAAAATATTTTCTATTAAAGAATTACCAGTATCTCTTTTTATTTGAAGATCATAGAACCACAGAATACCAGGTTGGTATTGGCTTAAAAGCATCTTAGAAAAGCTTCATTCTGATATTTGTATTGCTTTCTGAAGGAATGCAAGCAGCAGGAAGGTAGTGGCCAGGAGGCCTCAGGCATATTAACCATATTCCATTTGTTCCAGTGCCTGTGTTCCCATGGTTGCCTGGCATTTGGCATTTGTGGTTCAAGTATCATCTATAAGGCTTCTAGAGAGATGTCTTGGTTTTTATAAATACTTACTTTAATAGAAAAAATAATTTCCATTTTGTCATAATTGTATCAAAAGTGTGTCTCCCCTACCTATGACTCATGTTCCCATAAAAGGGTAAGTAGCATTACTGAAGATGCTGTGAGGGAATACCTCACATTTAGGACTGAATGCATTCTTTCATAAGGGATACAGTGATCATTGATTTGCCAGAATGTCATGCAAAATCAAGGGCTGAGTGACTGAGAATTAGAAGATCATATGCCTCCTAATCAGAAGATCATATGCCTCCTTTTTGAAGATTTTAATTCTGACAAAGTTATTACATTTTGTGATTATAGTTGAATTTCTCCCTTTTAACACAGCTGTTATATAGTATTCAACAGCTGCACATTACACCTGAGAGAACAGCGCACTTTGATGGAAATGGAAATTTACTAGGGTGTTAGAATGCATAGAAGTGCTAGATATTCCTGTAAAATAACCCTTCTCTGCAATTAATAATACTATGAAATTGTAGGTTTGAAAATTGTGCTTACTATGCTACTAGATGAAGCTAATGAAATACCAATATTGAAATCAGGTGCTGTGAAGCACAGGGTTGAGAGAAAAATATCCTTGACCTAATTGAGTTCTAGTTTTCACATTCATTTCTCTGTCTTTCTTGGCTACACTGGTGGATACATTTCTTCAGATTGACAGAGAAGTCTTTACTCTCTTCTGCATAGATGGAAAAATTTTCTGTCTGCCATATTTTCAGGCATGCAGGAAGGCAAACAGCTGTACAGCACCCACTGGCAATGACATCATGTCCATTACAAGCTTTGCTTGTGCTGCTAAAGAAATCTAAAGCTGAAAGTACTTTAACAGTCATAACCCAACAAGATTCCCATTCCCACTGGTTATGATGATACACAATGTTCATCTTTCAGGCCTGGGGGAAGGCAGTTTAAGGAGTCTCAAAACACCGTGGTTCATTACCATTTGAAGGGATGAACTACAGCTCTATGAAACCAAGTAGAAATAAAGAACAGAGTAAAGTAAGAATGTGACAGTCCATCAGAACATCCAGAGTCCTACTGGCTGGCCATACATTCAGCTGTACTGTGGACATGGCATAAGTCTGCCTTTCCACACCAAGTTCTTAAATGCCAACACTGAGACATGTCTCTAGCCAAAATCTGGACATTGCTATCATTAGATGTTTCAGAATGACAGTGATGGTTGGGATTATATTGCAAGTTAAAAGCTGTGGATGTGCAGTGTGTCCAGACTTTGCTTTCCCCCTCCGAATGAGAATTGGAAGTCTCCAAATTCTGAATCCCTCAGGCCTCCAGTACAGCCTTCATGGAGATGTATGGGCTCCAGAGAAGATAGGGAGCTCAGACATGTCTCTGATCTGAATTTCTCGTGACTGATTCCAAGTGGCTATTTTTAGTACAGAGATTTTATGGAGTGCTTTGTGAGAATGCTTAGTTCCTACTGTTGGCTGTGTGACAGAAACTAGACATTCAGTTAATTTCTTGGGACCAAGCACCTTATACTTCTGTGTGGCATAAACTGGAAGCAGCTACAAGCTCTTTTAGATTTAATCTGAAAAGCCTATGTAAGGGTTTTAAATATATTTTTCCTAAATTTCTCTCTTAAACAAATCTTCTCCTAATGACCTGTGTAGTCCTTCCTTTGATAAGCAGTCAACATGTGTTGATGACTGGAACAACTTCTCTCACCTATGGAGATATGCTCCTCTGTCTGAAATACTCAAGTAATATTTGAAAAAGAAAAATCACGAAACCCCAAATTCTTGCAACCAGTTTAGACACTTACTTCTCCAACAAAGTATTTTTGCACTTAACTCCTAATGATTTTACAGAACATAGCCTGAAACTCTTTTTTAAAACTCTCAACCTCTAAACTGACAAGAAAAACCAAGACAACAAGAAGAAAGCACCATTATCCCCACTTTACAGATGGGAATCCAAGACAGAATGATCAAGTACTTTGCTTAGAATCATATTAGAAATGTAACAAAAGGTAAAAACCAATCTTTTCCTCCTAGTTTGTTTTTTTTTTCTCTTTTCTGAACTACCACTACTGTCTTTGTTTTCCTAGTAAAACATGATTTAGCTCATGATAGCAATCTTCCTCTAGCAGTCTCACAGCTCCTGAATACTCTGTTTTCTTCCCTGGTGGTTGTAGTTTAGCCATAATTTCAGGACTATTATTTTTACAGCAGTTTTTTACAGACAAGTGTTAGCTGTAAAGATTAAAATTTTACAGTTTGAAAGTTAGAATTTACATAAGAAATTGAAAATTACTCTTGAAATATGATGGACATTAATCTCTACCAACTATCAAGCCCAACCTCACAGTCATTACCTTGCTGTAATAACTTTAAATATTATTTATATGTAGCAGTCATGAAATATAAATTCCAGTTTCCTACCTAAAGGATTCATGTGTGCGAAGAAGATTTTTACTCCTCTCTTTCATGAATGTGAGATCACTTGATAATCTGCAAAAGAAGAAGATTCCAGGATTAGTACATTACTGAAAGTATCACTGCTTTATTCCTATCATTCCTTTATTCCTATTAATCACTCTTTGTATTAGCTGATTCAGATATGACACTCTTAAGTCTATACACTTAAACATTGACAGCAATAGTAATTATGGCAAAATACTGTGTTACTGTACATACTTTATCTGTTTCAATAAAAGCACAAAATTTTGCATCAACTTAGGATGCAGTT
>VYZX01010779.1:132754-147416 GCA_013401335.1 Brachypteracias leptosomus
AGAAGGACAGGGAACTGCTGGAGAGAGTCCAGCACAAAGCCACTAAGATGATTAAGGGAGTGGAACATCTCCCTTATGAAGAAAGGCTGAAGGAGCTGGGTCTCTTTAGCTTGGAAGAGTCTGAGGGGTGACCTCACAAATGTTTATAGATATGTAAAGAGTGAGTGTCATGAGGACGGAGCCAGGCTTTTCTCAGTGACATCCAATGATAGGACAAGGGGCAACGGGTACAAGCTGGAACACAGGAGGTTCCACATAAATATGAGAAAAAACTTCTTCACAGTGAGGGTGACAGACACTGGAACAGGCTGCCCAGAGAGGTTGTGGGGTCTCCTCCTCTGGAGATATTCAAAACCTGCCTGGACGCCTTCCTGTGTGACCTGATCTAGGTGATCCTGCTCTAGCAGGGGGGTTGGACTGGATGATCTTTCGAGGTCACTTCCAATCCCTAACATTCTGTAATTCTATGATTCAGCTTTTACTCTCTTGAGCTTAAAATTATTAATCTTTTGGCATCTATAACCTAAAGCACTATGTTCCCTTTAGTACAGAACTATGTGGATATGCAGAGAATTATCTTCATCATAGCTAGCTCTAATCTTGGTAGCATTTTGTAGATCTTTCCCAGTACCTAATTCCTGAGTAGACTAGCATTTAAGATATTTTATAAACAGTTTATTTTCTACAGGTATTTACATAGGTGATTTACATACTCTAATGTCAGTAAAACCCACACAGCTTCCTTATGAGGAATGTCTTATTACAGAAAGTCAAATGTTCAAATTACTCTGGACTTCCTACATGCCAAACCAGTAACAGTATGAATACTGCTGTATCACAACCTAGTTAAGTTCCACATAGACGCTCATCTTCCAGCAAAAATATATTTATTTAATTACAGTGTTGCAGTTGAGGAATACTGAAGCTCTTAATAGCAGCAATATGCATTCTGAAGGAACTGAATTCACCCTTTGATCAGGTGTATGAATCTCCCTTCTAATTTATTCACTATTAATATATAAACTGAATGAAGGACAGCACTAACCTGATCTACCCCCCATCTTCCTCCCAGGCTGCTCTTCCTTGGAGATTCTCAGTCATGGTGAAATGCCTTTTGGATTTTTTGTTATTTTGCAGTAAGGAAATGACCCCGAGGTTTCACACAGTAAGACTTTTATGTACTTGTTTACTGAATAAAGACTCACACTGCAATCGCTGGAGGTTAAAGGTAAATTTATTAATGTATTCATTCATTAACCCATTCATTCATTAACTCACTTGCTCTGTTCCTTAGAATTACAGAATGCACTTTTAACAGGTAATATTTGCATCTATGGCAAAGTAAATAAAATATGTCAAGAACTACTTGAATAAACTCATTTTGCAAAGAGAGAGAAATCTTCACTGTGCAGCAAAGACAAACAACTTCACAAATGAAGGTCGACTAAGTATGGGATATTAGGTTTTGGACTGTGGATAGTGTTTAGTTTTAAGAAACTAAGGACATAAGAATGTCTCTCCCTTACCTCTGTTGCAACATCAAGTATATCCCATTAGATTTAATGTGAATGTTTCAGTTCGTCTTACTCATCTGCAGAGTTCTCACACTTCTTGGTTAAATAATAAAGAAATAGCTACTAAACAGAATTTGGAGAAGAAAAGATTTCAAAGAATCAAAAATACCTTCTGTACTAGAGCAAAATCTATTTTAACACTTTTCTTTGGTATGTTCTTGTTATTTGGTGAAAAAACCTCAGATTGAAATATAGGACTTTTGGTTATAGCACATATTGATGCATCTGGCTACATCTGTTTTTCCAGTAAATGTTCTTGACTCACTGTTTATTGTACAGCTTTGATGGCTGTGAAATTTTTCCTTTGTTGCATTCAGATTGGGTCTGATACATGGTGTGTATGATAATTAGCAAGTTTTATAAGCCTTATTATACTGGTTAATGGCTTCACCTTGGGACACTGGAGCCAACACTGGAGTCCTCTGCCTCTGAAATGTCATGCTTCTTTAAGATTATAAAACTGCCTCCCCATCTTGGGACCAAAAGGGAAGGTGTGAAGGTGGGGTGTTGGAGCAGTCAATTCAGAACTGCTTGCAAGCAAACCCATCTGATTTTTACCTAAAAGAAAACTGACCAATATTCAAAAGTTTCCATAACTGCAGATAGGCAAAGATGACTTTTTCTGTCCAAGCATCTGAAATGTCAGATCTGCGTGTTTCACTCAGACAAAGGCTATCTCACAAAAATGTCAAAAAAAGAAAATGTGAAGGTAATAATCTGAAATATCAATGACATTTCTTTTAGAAGTATTTGATATTTACAAGGAATCAAAGAAAAGGCATAAGCATCAGGAACCTTTAGGCTTGCCCTCTGTATGGTGGACTTCATGGTAAATTGCAGCAAACTACTAAATTTTACTAACAGCTGAAATACTTTTAAGCATGGTACTTTAGATCACTAGAAATCCACTATAATTAACATAATCCATTCTGGTTTATATCCCATTACAATCAACTTTAATTAGTAGTTGTTTGTAGTCACTCAGTTACACAATAGCATTTCAAATGGTAAAAATATTAATTTTGCAATTTAATCCACCATATTTCTTCTACGATTCCAGAAATAAAAACCTTATGTTGACATTTATGAAATGGCAGGGGGAAAAAATGTTGTAACTATGGGTTTTACTTCAGGTAATAACAACACAGGCTTTTAAATCTTTGCTTACATAAAGCCTGACCTTTTCACTTTATATTAAAAGTCATTTTTATTGAAACCTGGATCCACAATTCAGTCATTATTTTTACCTGTATCTTTTCAAGTTGCCTTTTCAGTGATGCCTTTTATGGTCACATGCTTGCATCTTCTTGGCTGCATGCCCTAGATAGCAGCATATTTTATATAATTTAAATGGAAAAATCACTGAAGAATAACACAATCGTGTTTTAAATTACTCTTTTAATTTAATCCTTGAATTGCTCCAGTGACAGTATATTGAATATATGATCCGACACGCTTTAATAGATACTGGCACCAGACTTTCAAATCTAATTCAGATGGTTTTTTAACCAGGCGTGGTAGAAACCTTGAGCCAGAACAGTCAGATCTCTGTCTCCCTTGCGTTTTTTTTCCACTTGAAATTTGT
Source organism: Brachypteracias leptosomus (assembly GCA_013401335.1). Classification (NCBI taxonomy): domain Eukaryota; kingdom Metazoa; phylum Chordata; class Aves; order Coraciiformes; family Brachypteraciidae; genus Brachypteracias; species Brachypteracias leptosomus. The sequence goes on from VYZX01010779.1 coordinate 135,914, forward strand.
GCATGCTTCAGACTGCATGAGAAAAGGATGGTTACACCTCTGACAAGGCTGTCAATATAACAGTCTTGGGTGGCTATCACCAGCACACAGAACACAATCAACTGTGGGGCAGCTCAAGCACACAGAAACCATTAGGGCTCTAAAAACCAGCCACAGAAGCACCTAAAAGAGGCACTTTTCCTTCCTCCTCCCTGGAGTTTTGTCCCAGGTGCAGCTCAGAGAGTGTTGAGGACTCAGCTTGTGAAGCTGCTGTCTGAACGAAAACAGGTTTTGAGGGTTGCCTAGAGGTGGTCTTTCAATACAGCACAAATAGCAATTGGACCTTAAGAGGGCAAACTAGCTGCAGACAATATGGATGGGTAATTGAGGCATTTTGAAATCTTTAGATGTAAACATACATTTTAGAAATAAATAGACCAAATGAGTCTTAGAAGTCTATTGGGTTATAAATACTGGTTTACTGCCTTTTTTTTTTTTTTTTTGCTCAGGTTTCTTCAAACTGATGTTTACCTGACTTTCAGAGCCCTAGCTACATTTAACCATTTACTGTCTCACTTTTCAATTACATAGCTACATTCTATGAAGTATGCTGACCAGTACACAAATTACTAGGTGTTCAATAGTACAGACCTATTCTTCTTCATAGTTAAATGCTGCTGAATAACATACATTAGAAACACACCCAGTTCAACAGCAACCTCTGCAATGTTCTTGAACTGCTTCAGATGCCTACTGCCAATGAAGCATGCTGATGCAAACCTCATTTCTCTGTTCTGGACTGTAGGGTGAGCTATGAAGGACAGGCATCCAGAACCACACAGTCAAAGGCACACAGATCTGAGCACACATCACTAACCACATGTACGGATATGCTACTGCCCTTTGACAGAAGCTGTAAGGGCAGTTAGGATGCTGTGTTATCCTATACAGACAACTCTGTTGTTGGAAGGTCAAATAAACACAGTAACATGTAGCCACTTCTCACATTGTCTTTGATAGGAAAACCAAAGCAAGAGGACAGGTTTTTTAATAGAGATTTCTGGTACATTCTTCCTCCAGTGGTGCAAAAGAACACTAGTTTTGCAAGTTGATGCACATTGCATTTCAAAATCTATTCCACTATTTCAGTTTTCAACTCTCATTTAATTTCTCAACTCTTAACTGCTCAAACAAAAAGATGAAATTGGTACTTGAAGATGATGTATGCCTAAAAGCATATGAAAGGAAAAGGTCATGGGCTCTTTTTTTGGTCTCAAAAACTCTGACTGGAGCAAGAGTGCTTACTTTTTATACTTACATATACCTAGAATAGTTTCACAATTATATGCATGCAAAGGTATACACAAACAGAAAATCTCTAAGTCAGCAGACATGCTGCTACACAAAGTATGACCATTTATTCTTAGCTTATTTATTTATCAGCTTAAATTTACTCCTTTTCATCTTAATATTCAATCATCTTGTCCTTCAAATAGTTTACAACATTAAAAAATGTAAACAAATGTTGTGATCCCCTTTACAGGATCACATTTTGAACAGATACATTTGTGAGACTAGATATAACTAAAAGGGCCTATAGGAAGGCAGAGGAAGATCTGTTCACTAGGGTTTGTAGTGAGAGGACGAGGGGTAAGGGTTTTAAGCTAGAAAAGGGTAGATTTAGGTTGGACATTAGGAAAAAGTTCTGTAATATGAGGGTGGCTGATCATTGGAACAGGTTACCCAGAGAGGTGGTGGAGGCCCCATCCCTGGAGACATTCAAGGTCAGGCTTGATGGGACTCTGAGCAACCTGACCTAGTTAGAGATGTCCCTGCTTATTTTAGGGGGGCTGGTCTAGATGACCTTTGGAGGTCCCTTCCAACCCAATACATTCTATGAGTCTATGATTTTCTTTGAGCATAGAATTAAAGCTCTGTTATATGTCAATGATGTATTCATGGGCCAACTGCAAAAAGCAGATGCAAAAGAAAGCAGTCTTAAGATCCTTTATGGAGCAAATGCAAGACTTTTCTACCAAGGAAAAGGCTACTAAGACCACAGGTGTTTCAGGAATCATTTTTTATCCTATTTTTCTATCTGATGGGTTTTCATGTCATTAACACTACATTTTCTTTACATGCTACATATCTAATAATTTCACCTGTTAAAACTCACTCATTCCCATGAGAATTTCATGTGCCAGACAGATTTTTCTGTGTATGTTATTACTAAGCATAATTTCCAGGAATGATACACTCATACTTCACAAGGCTAAGCAATCAAGCACATGGCCTTAGACCCTTACTGTATTCTCTATATGAACCTCTTTACTCCTCTGAGAGTCCTATTGATCTGAGCTTGCTTTTTGAGATTTCTCAGTCTTCTCTGTGATGAACATAATGGGAGCTACATACTGGTTTATTTAGAATTTTCTTTAATCCTAAATATCATAGGACTGTTTTTTAATATAGTACCTACAAAATATGAATTGTTACATGTAAAATATATAATATTAAGTGGAGTCTTAAGCCTGTAGCATACTAAATGGATGTGAATTACTGAAAAATTTCATGGAATGATTCCTGATTTGACACAATTTCTACTCAAATTCTTCAGGAACCAAGCATTTTCCTGCAGGAATCTGAAGGCTTAGTAGCAGCTTCTCAAGGTCACTTTTGCTGTGGAATTAAATTCATTAGTATACACTCCAATATGAAATAAATTTTATTTCACTGAATTAATGCATTTTTGCATGAGTGAACTAAATACTTATATATAATCAATTCATTATTAGAAACTAAAAAGAATTGGAAATAGTTTGTGGGTTTTGGTAACATTTCAAAGAATCCCATAATTAATGAGGTTGGATTTTGGAAATTGTTGAGTCCCACTCCACTGCTCAAAGCAGGGTCAACTACACCATGCTACCTAGGGTAACATCCAGTTGGGTTTGGAGTATCTCCAAGGATTGCAGTTCCCCAGCCTCTCTGGGCAGCCCTTTCTACTGTTTGCCTGCCCTCAGAGTAAATAAGTTTTTCTTATGTTTAAGAGGATTTTCCTGTACTTCAGGAAAATCTTTATGATATTATAAATCTTGTAAGCACATAAATCTATACATACTTTGTGCTCGTTACTTCTTATCTGTTTCCTGGATGCTACTGAGCTGAATGAGCCTGGCTCCATCTCCTTTACTTCCCCCATCAGGTATTTATACCCACTGATGAGATTCCCCCAAGCCTTCTCTTCTGACTGAACAGTCCCAGCTCTTTCAGCCTCCTCTCCTGGAAGAAATGCTGCAGTCCCTTCATCATCTTAGTGATCCATTGCTGGACTCACTTTGGTACGCCCATGTATTTTTTCTATTAGGGAGTCCCAAATTTGGCACAGCACTCCAAGTGCTTTAAACTTAAGACTGTCTAGCCCTTCAGGACAACACTCAAAAAACAAAGTTATAAAATATAACTCATTCTATTCATTGAGAATGGGAGAGATTATGAGGCCAGCTCTGAGAATGACTTTGTGTTAGAGCTCCACTATGCTCATTTTCCACTGGTGAATATGTATAAGAACTTGCACTGAGAGTCAGGAAATTCTGGTTCTAATCTTGAATCTCTTTTTATTTTCTTTTATATGATATTTTTCCATTAGTCAAAATCTGATTCTTTTTTTAGAGAAACTGTGTTCATAACAAAAGCAGCAGCCAATGACCAAATTCCTTTACAAACCACTTTATTTTTGACTTTACAGCCAAACCATTAACTAAGTCTTATAAATTCTCAACCTGGGAACAAACTCATTCTTCAGAAAGTTAATCTGTTTGTGTTTGGCAAACTGCATGGAAAATAAAAACTCTGTCATTTCTTGATATTTTCTTCTCTCCCACCATTAGCATGCAGGTTGGTAGGCCCTAACAAGAATTACATTCCTGGCATTTCAATTTGAGTGACAATTTCAGTGATTGCACCGACATTACTTTGCAGAACATTTTAATGATTACCACTTTATGAAAAGCTCAGAGGGGCAGCACACTTCTCATTACTGAGGAACAAGAGACTTTGTTATTTTTAGCATCTACAAACTATGCAGGCCAGTGCTTTTCCTGCAGTTTTACTTACACAACATTAAAACCCAGTGAAGTCTCCTATGTACTTCATGAAAGTAGCACTAGGTTATGAAGTCTGGGTGGAGTACCTGACTGTGGTGGGTTGACCCTGACTGGCTGCCAGGTGCCCACCAAAGCCGCTGTATCACTCCCCCTTCTCATCTGGACAGAGAAGAGGAAATACAACAGAAGGCTTGTGGGTCGAGATAAGGACAGGGAGACCCCACTCAGCAATTACCTTCATGGGCAAAACAGACTTGACTTGGGGGAATTTGTTCGATTACCAATAAAAACAGAGTAGTATAATGAGAAATAAAAACGAAATCTTAAAACACCTTCAGCCCATGCCTCTCTTCTTCCCAGGCTCAACTTCATTCCTGATTTCTCTACCTCCTCCCCTGCAGTGGCAGTGGTGGAATGGGGAATGCAGTTATGGCCAGCTCATCATATGTTGTCTCTACTGCTCCTTCCTCCTCACACTTTTCCCCTGCTCCTGTGTGGCATCCTGCTCATGGAAGAGAGTCCTTCACAGACTTTTTCAAGCCTTTCCCACAGGCTGCAGTTCTTCACAAACTGCTCCAGCATTTGTCCCTCCCACAGAGTGCAGTTTATCAGGAATAGACTGCTATAGTATGGGTCCCCTGTGGGTCACAAGTCCTGCCAGCAAAACTGCTCCAGCATGGTCTCCTCTCTCTCCAGGGGTCTACAGGTCCTGCAAGGAGCCTCCTCCAGCATGGGCTCTCCATGGGGTCACAGCCTCCTTTGGGCTCATCCCCCTGGCATGGGATTTTCCATGGACTACAGGTAGATATCTGCTCCAATGTTAACCTCCATGGGCTGCAGAGGCACAGCCTGCCTTACCATGGTCTTCACCACTGGCACCAGCGTTTGAAGCACCTCCTCTCCCTCTTTCTTTGTGAACCTTGGTGCCTGCAGGGTTGTTTCTCTCACACGTTCCCACTCATCTCTTCGTCTGCTGTTGCTGTTGTGCATGTTTTTTTTCCTCCTCCTTAAATACATCATCCCAGAGACACTACTACTGTTGCTGATGGGCTTGACCTTGGCCAGCGGCAGGTCCATCTTGGAGCCAGCTGGCATTGGCTCTGTTGGACATAGGGGAAGCTTCTAACAGTTTCTCATGGTATCCACCCCTGTGACTCCCCCCCTCCCCTGCCCCAAACCTTTGCTACAAAAACCCAATACACTGACTAAGGACATTGTAAAATGAGGATTTGGGCTCTGTGACAGCTATGACTATGGCAGCACAAAGGAGGGGAATACTTATCCCAGTTTTTGTAATCATTTATGTAAAATCCTTCTTTCCAAGCTAGGAGATGAGCTTTGAATCTGAGACAGCTGATATGAAACAAAAACATTTACATATAGTTCCATTCTACACAGTGGTATTGACCCATGTTGATGGTGCCAGGTTGTGATGAGTAGCTTAGAGACATTGCTTACCCCTTATACCCTCAGTTGCATCAAACATTTCTTGGTCACTACTAACATTTTGTGCCCTTGAATATACTTAAGTCTGTTATTTTATGAAAGCCAAAGCTCTTTCAGGAACAGTTTTACAATACTGAATCAATGGGAGTTAAGCTCTAAAAGTGGCAATAAAACATGATTAAAGCTGAGACCAGCCTGGTAAAACCCCATGGTTTTCCATGAGCAGTGGAACTAATAAAGCATGATTTTCTAATAATTTTTTTCACCTTGCCACTGTAATAGCAGCTTTCTCTTTCCTGACATTTCCTATGATACTCCACTGGCCAAGAGACTGAAAGGTTATGGCTGGGCTGGAGGTAAACTTACGCCAGTTGGGTGGCTTACACACAAGTTGGCTTGAATGGGTCAGTTTGCACGTGCTGATGGTCTAATGGGCCAAATGGAACATAATGTCAACTAAATTCTGCACGATTTTCCTTCCATATAAGGAGAAATGCTAATTAGACTCTTTCTTTTCCACTCATTTGACAATTTTCAGACAAATTCTATGTTTCTATTATCTTTGGGAATTCTATTCTCTTTGATATATGATTTATACCGGGTAACAGAAAAATCTAATATTGGAAGGAATGGGGCCTATGGATTGTGAGATCAGTTAGCCTCACTTCCTTAGTGAACCAAGAGCAGTTTCATATCTCAAAATCACCAGTGATTATATTGTAATCTTAGAGCAATATTAATGTTATTTTTCTGGTAAATCTGTAACAGTGTTTCTGTTCAATCTGAACATCCAGTTCTCTTTTATGGGTTGCCACCTGAGCAAACAAGCCATAGGCTTTTAAAAAATGTGTGGACTAAATTATTGCCTCACTTGGATAAAAACAGACCTGTTTGGTCACTTGCCCAGAAACCAGGAGGCATAAATTAGATTATCTTCTCATCCCAGGGAAATTCAATCCCAAATCTCGTGGTTTTATGACATAGAGTAACCTGGGCTAAAATTATTCTCTATCCCTTTTGTTTCCATTCTGGCTATGAATAAAACAGTTACAGGGATAGAAAAAAGATAACCAGGACAGAATGTGACTACAGCTTTGTGTATAGAGTACTTGGTTGGGAAAGAATGAGGTTGGCTTGCTCCTTGCCCAAATTTTCTATTTATTGTACAGTGGCTGCTTAATGTAAAATACAGTAGGAGATTTGGTGGGCAGGAAACATAATATTTTAGAATAGCAATGCAAAGGAATGTGCAGACAGCCCAGATCTGAATTCAAATGTGAAAAGTGATTTGCTAGTTGACTGGCAGGATGATTCAATCTTCTACAGCAGTTAAGGAAGAACACAAGAAACAAAGATTTCAGTGACCGATCAGGAACTATCTTCAAGCCCTGTCTAGATTGCTCTGCTGGTAATGAATTCACAAGGAAATGTCAGAAAGGCCAATATTTTTGTTTGGACAAAAGCCAAGAGGATAGGTTTAGAGATGAAGATTCCATCACAGAGAAGACAGATGGAGTTGTTGACTCAGTTGAGATGCAGAATATGACGTGGAGGGAGAATGAAAGAGGATCAAGAGTAGACCTCTTCAGGGAAAGAAGAAAGAAGACATGTTGTAGTAGTCAGGAGAATTATGGAAAGGAGAGATAAAAGGAAAACTTCTCTCTCCTGTTGAGTGTGTGTCTGTACACATACGTACACAGAAGGGAGGTGAGGCTGAGGAAGAAGAGAAGACAGTTGTAGGGAAAAAGGGACAAAGCAACTTGTCCTTTGCAATTTTTTCTAGAAAGAAATCAGTTACTCATCAATTTAATTGATTTTTCACAAGCTGTATATTAAATAGTGAAAGCTTGCATAGGAGAGCTTGTGGATTCACCATCCTTGGAGACTGAAATTAGCCATCTCTCTGTGTTTGTCAAATTAGACATGCAGAAGCATATGTTTGTTTAACTTTCCATTCAGAAGAAATGTTCTAAAAACAATCTTGAAGAAAAATCAATGGTATTTGTCTGAGCACAACTAAGAAAGCCAAAAAAGCTAGTTGACCTTAACTCTAGATGTACAACAGCTGTTTAAGTTAAGAATATGGAAAACCAAATACAACTTGTTTGGTCAGAACTCCATGAAGTGCTGTGAACATTTGGAGCTACCTAGTATGCAGTAAACAAACCTGCAAGGTTTATTGGTAGGAAGCACAGTGTCCATGTATTCTCCTGCATGTGTTAATTACACTGAGCTAGATGTGGCAGGTAAATCTTATTGCAAAGACTAAAAAGACCAGTTCAGTACAAGCTACTAAGTTTTACTTCTTACCTGGGACGCTGCTAGTGAAGACCTAGAAAAGCAGAGGTAACTGTACACAGAAAGAGACAAAGTGTCTGTATGGAAGCAGATTGTAAGAAATACACTAAAATTTAAAAACAGCAGTAGAAGGACCCAGCAAAGTCACCTAAATTTCATGGGACCTATTAAGGTCAAGTAGAACAGCATAGAACCATGGAATCAAAGAATAATTCAGATTTGAAGGTCTCTAAATCCATCCTCTGCTGAAAGGAGTCACCTATGATACCAGACCTGCTCTAGGCTTCTTGATTCACAGCTTGAAAATCTCCAAGGATCGATACTGCACAGCCTCTCTGGGGCTACATGTTATACTGCCTGTCTGACCTCAAGATTAACAAATACCACCCAATATTCAGTGAGAACCTCTCTTGTTTCAACATGCCTGTTGTCTTTTGTCCTCCTAAAATGCACTGCAGCAAGAGACTCAACAACTTCCCTGCAGGGACTGGAAGATTGCTACTAGGAAAAATGCAGGCCCACATTTTCCTTTCTGTTTATAGCTCTACTGTCCTATTGTCACTCTCTGGTTATTATCCAAAACTTTTACTCTCTTGAAGCGCTTATCTGAATTTTAGGCTGACCTAATGCAGTAACTCCATATTCACTCTATGATGTCTGTGGCCCTTTCTTCCTCTTAGAAGCCAGTGAAAACAGTGTAAAACAAAAACTGCAATTCCTTGAGTCATATTGGCTAAATACCAACAATCAAGGAAAAAAGAAAAATGCACTTGACCTACATAAAAAAAAGTATGTCAGCAGCAGCTTAATATGAACTTGTGTATTTCTACAAAAGGAAACAAAATTTGAATAGATTCATGAAAATGAACCTAGCAAGCTACTGCTCTTTCTTCAGAGCTGTCTCAACTTGAAACAATAATTTTGATTAATTTTTCTGGAATTATATATATAAAAGAAAAGAAATCTCATCAGCTCCCAACTGTGACAGTGAACAGATCTAAAAAACCATGAAAATATTAAAAACAGGTATGTGTGAGATGATTACCAAGTCATACCTTAACACTTAACTATTACCCCTGTTACATTCTGCATTTTGATCACATATCTCATGTGTATGGATGCAGCTGGAAACATACTTTGCTGCAAATAAACTAGGTGGTCTCAGTAGGGAGGTAGGGTAAACAGTACCAGGAGTTAAACAGAGAAAGCAAACTAGACTCTGAGCTCTCATGCTTTCAGGAGCCATGGCTGACAATGAAACAGTCTTGAAATTAGGGATTTCATTATAGATGCAGAAAAGGACTTAACATTTTGACTGATATCCTAGCCAGTTTGGGCTCAACACTCCAATACACAAGAAGAAGTAGGCACAAAAAAATGCCAACTCACTGCTAAAACAAAGCCTATTCAAACTTTGTGTGCAAAAGAAATGGTTCAAGAACACTTCATACCTATGGAAAAAGTACTTCTTGAAATTGGCAAGATAAGAAAGAGCTTCTGCAGCTGCCTATTGCTTCAGATGAAACAGATTTGTATAGGTGGGAATTAATTTTTCATTGTCATTTTCATAAGAGCTTCATGTTCCCAAGTCTAGTCCATTCCTTTTAATGACACTGTCCCCTTCCCCACAGATAGAGATATTCTGCAGGTGCTCTTTTAAACCTACAGCTGCAGAATAAGAGACCATTAACATTTCGCTAAACTGACCTGCGTTGGAAGAATGGAGCACACTAGAGAAAGACTGTTTGCCTGTTGAGTAAGATCACTAGACATATGTTTAGGTTTAAAATCACTGAAGTGAATGCAGTTATATCAATAACTAATTATCAGTTCATTGTTCTTAGTCCCTGAGATCCTAAGGCTGGAGATACCTACCCACAGCCCTGAGAGCACATACACTATTGCCTTTAGTATGGTAAGAGACTGAAGCTACCTCCTCAAGGAGGGGTACAATAGAGTTTTATATGTATAGGAAAAAGCAGAATCTTGCCTTTATCCAGCAACAGAAAATACAAGAAGGTTTTTTTGGCTTGTGCTTATGTGGTATATGCCTTGCAATTTTTGCTGATGTTGATAGATTCTTTTACTTGCAAGGGGAATGTAATGCCCTTTTCCTCATGCAACATGCCTATATAAGTGGTTTGTGAATACTTGAGGAAAATGAAAAAAGTTGCACTCCTACTCAGAACATATTCTAGATCACAGGAAACCTAATATCCATATTTTAAATAAACCCTTGCTGTTTATGTGGATAAAATCTGGAAACAGATTCAAAAGATTCTAATATGATAATGCAGCAGAGCTCCAGTAGTTCCTTCAGTTAATAAATTGATTTGAAGATAAAAATAATAATCTCCTTTTTTTGTGTGTATAAACAGTTGAAATGAAAACTCATATGCAAATTCTTAGTGTTTCCCCATTGTCTTAATAAATAAACTTTTAAGATCCCAGAGCAAATTGGAATGAAACAGAAAACTCTCCTGAAGCTAAAATTAGAACTGATATTAGAATCTTACTTGAATAAATAAGTAATCTAAATCTGATTTAGTCTTTTTTGATTTGTAAGACACTCTGTTCAATGCAGTGGAAAGATAATCCCTGTCACCTTGCACACTCACACAGCATTCCCTATTTAATGATTCAAAATTTTCTGTATAAAGTGGATATCTTGGTGCTGGTTGAGTCCTCCCTTCACTTGACTGCTGGGTCCTACTGCACTGGACACTTCTGCTCTTCAGGTCTGTCTGTCCAGAACTGATACAGCTCTGCTTGACCAGTTTTGTAGTTCCTGGATATGGGCTGCTGATGGGGCTCTGACAAAATGGAGCCCTCCAGCTCTGTTCCTGGGAACATTGTTGACCTCCAAGTCATCCCAACAGGTGGAACAGACCCTCTCTTTGGACAAATTAATTNGACACATCTACCTACTCCATTTTTGAATGCCAGTATCTACATATTTTTCCTTTTCATTTTCTGTGTTTGTCTACTCCACATTTTCTGAAAAGACTCTAGAAGAATTTGTAGCATCAGATGGTATAATTTTTCAGGTGCTTCCCCTTACTCAGGTAAATAAGGAACTATTTATATAAATAAGATGAGACATTGTACATTCCTTATAGTAAACAGCTGATTTCAACTCACTGACATAATTCCAATACAAAAAAAGTCAGAACAACTTATAATTTCCCTTGCCAAATTTCATAATAGCTTCATAATTTCTCTCACACTTCATAAACTGTACAGAAATTACTGTTATTTCCATTTTCTGTGAGGGCACAGTGAATGAAATACATTGAATACAGCTTAAAATAAAATTTGGAAGGTTATTTCACCATCAAAGCTTGTATGGCAAATATTGTTATGTTGCTTTCTGCTTAAAAAAAAAGAATGATGAAGTGAAAACATAACATTTCCTTTAAAAAATATTTGCTTTACTACCTTTTTATTCAGTCTATTTTTAAGATGATGTATAGTTAGATATTTTAAGGATTAAAATGAGCTAATGCAAACTATTTTTGCACTACATAATACTCTTAAACAAGCTACTGATAAAAGTAATTAGGTACAACATTGTATTTTTACATGTTTTACAGTTTCAGATTAAGATGCTTCCTATGGCTTACGCATTACAATCTAAGATGGATCATACAGAAAATCACAAATTAGGAAGGAGT